>ML664176.1:361295-546524 GCA_007570785.1 Antilocapra americana
CTCGGCTGTTCCTTGTAGCCAGAGACGAACCTTGCAGGGCTTAGCTATTAATCTGCTTCTGCTCTCAGCTATATTGCTCTCCAAGATCCACCGCAGATCTGCCAGAGAGAATGCTCCCTGGTATTCAGAAACCTTTCTCCTCTTTTTTTTTTTTTTCCCTCTTTATTCCAGACTCCCCTTCCTGGACGGAACCCGTCCCCAGCTCTTTGTCTCTCCCTCTACTTTTTTTTCTTTTCTTTCTTTTGTCCTACCTCCTCACGTCGGCAATGGGTCGCCTCTCCAGATGCCCGATGTCCTCTGCCAGCATTCAGTTCCTGTTTTTTGGAGTTTGCTCGGCCTTTAAAAGTTCTTTTGGTATATTTATTGGGGAGAGAGTGTTCTCCCCGTCCTATTCCTCCGCCATCTTAGTTTCGCCTGGTATCAGTTTTTACACTTGCTTCTTACAGAGATGTTGGAGACTTTCTTCCTTATTTGATGTGCTGGAACAACTGAATTATCTTTACAGTGATCCGATCCTTAATGGCATCCTGGAATATCTCTGTGAACCCATTGGTCTTAGTATTTTGGGGACTGGTTCTTGGTCAATTTCCTCTGTTTGTACAATGGAGCTGTTGAGATTACCAATATCCTTTGAAGTCTAGTTGATAAACTATTAATATGCAGAGTAAACTATTAAATTTAGCAGAGTAGTTTCTTCTAATTATTCAAGTTTTTTCCTTTTCTATAAACTCCCCTATTGTTCCCTAGCTTTCATATTTGCCCTCTCTCCCTTTTTTTTTACTGAATAAATCAGCACATAATTCATCTTGCTAAAGCTTTTGGATTTATTATTTCTACTACATTCATTATTTTCTGCTTATATTCTTTCCTTCATTCTCTCAATGTATTTCTCTTTTTATAACTTTTAAATTGGATGCTTATATCATGATTTCTATTTTTATAGTGTGTGTATGCTGCTGCTGCTAAGTCACTTCAGTCGAGTCCAACTCTGTGCGACCCCATAGACGGCAGCCCACCAGGCTCCACTGTCCCTGGGATTCTCCAGGCAAGAACACTAGAGTGGGTTGCCATTTCCTTCTCCAATGCATGAAAGGGAAAAGTGAAAGTGTAGTCACTCAGTTGTGTCTGACTCCTAGCGACCCCATGGACTGCAGCCTACCAGGCTCCTCCAGGCAAGAGTACTAGAGTGGGGTGCCATTGCCTTCTCTGAGTGTGTATATACACATACACATACAAACATATACATATATAAATTTTCCAAGGATTACTTTAGTTACATCCCATAGTTTCTGATATGTAGTATTTATATGATCATTTTCTAGCTATCCTGGCATTTAAGTTTATACTTTTTTGTTGAATTAGTGGTAGCTTATTAGAGAATTTAATTACAAGAGGATACACAACAATTTTTTTCTGTCATTCTAATCTTCCACATTAGTCTTCATTATACTGTTAAATATATCCAGTGCTTACCTCCAGTCCTTTTGCTGGTATTAACCTACTTCTAGTTAGTTAAAATGTGTTTTCTAGCAGTTTCCGCAGGAAGGACTCCTGATAGTGCTGCACCAAGTCATACTGGAGCCTGGGGCAAAAGAAAAAATCAGTAGTAATGATCCTGTTTTCCTGTTAAAGTTTTGATATTTAACATAGAATTTTTTCATTATTTAGTTTATACTGCATTAAATATTATTGTTGATTACTGAACTTTCTGGTACTCTCTTAAATTCTATGCCCAAAGCATTTAATATTCCTTGAGTTCTGTAGGTTCATGTTTCTTATTTGAAGAATAGTTTGACTGACTCACTATTTCTTTCCTTGAGGAACTTCCAGTTTGCTAGTCATTTATAATATTCTAAAAGATATTGTAGAGAGACTTCCCTGGTGGTCCAGGGGTTAAGACTTCATGCTGCCAGGGCAGGAGGGGGTATGGGTTCAATCCCTGGTCAGGGAACTAAGATCCCATATGCCATATGGCATGGCCAAAAAGTAAAAAGGTAAATAATATATTAAAAATGTTTTAATTAAAAAAAGATTCTGTGAAAAAGTCTGAATCCAGCCAATTTTTTTTTTTCATTTTTTAAAACTTTTTGTAACAATTCTTTATCTTCAAAATCCAACAACTTTTCTAGAATCTGTCTTGGTGTTGATCATTCTGGGTCACATTTCCTTGGCACACAGGATGGCTGTTAGAGATTCAAGTCTTTCAGACTGTATTTTAAAATATTAATATTTGTTGTGTACCATTTTTGGCTTTCTTCTTTGGATATTCTACTTAAGTGCTTATTTAATCTCCCTTGTATATTCTAATTTTTAAATTCTTTGATTTCTACTTCACTGTGTTCCCTTTTCTTATTTTTATCTTTTACGTCCCTAGCAATATTTTCCATATTGCTTGTTACTTCTTCTAGTTTTGTCTTTATTTCTGCGCTGGTTTATTTTTCCCTTCTACTTCTTTCCTGATTTCCACCAGTTTATATTTCTTCTCTTCCTCCTATCTTACAACCTCTTTTTTCAAATACAGTACTGCACTTCCACCTGGTGGGACTTGTTAGAAGAAGTGATTGCTTTACCGAGCTTTTGTTGTTGTTGTTTTGATATCAAAATGCTTATTCATAATTTTTATCTGCTTCATGACAACATCTCTGGTGAGTAATGATCACCAGCTAATACATTTTCGGAGGAGGCAATGACACCCCTCTCCAGTACTCTCGCCTGGAGAATCCCATGGCCAGAGGAGCCTGGTAGGCTGCAGTCCATGGGGTCGCTAGGAGTCGGACACGCCTGAGTGACTTCACTTTCACTTTTCACTTTCATGCATTGGAGAAGACAATGGCAACCAACTCCAGTGTTCTTGCCTGGAGAATCCAGGGACGGGGGAGCCTGGTGGCTGCCGTCTATGGGGTCGCACAGAGTCGGACACGACTGAAGTGACTTAGCAGCAGCAGCTAATACATTCTGCTGCACCTTTTCTTCCTTTTTCTTATAGTTTCTCTTTACTGACATTGTTCTAGCTTCTTTTTTATTACTTATTATTGATAATAACAGATGACTGAAAATTTTTATCTGATGAGGTTAAAACAAAGGGAATTTGGACTTAAAACTACGAGGTACAATTTCTGGTGGATATATAATTCATGAGATAGAGGGATCACATGGAACAGACCTTCTTCCTAGTCTTACTTGGCTTAGCTTATAGGACCCTGGCAGCCAGGCAGTCAGCCCCAGGCAGAACCTGGACAGTTCTATGCAGTTTTAACAGCCCAGGAGCAAAGACTTACACATACTGACACCAGGGGTTCTCACTAAAGGCTCAATCTAATCATTCTAAAACAAAGTTGTGGTTACCAAGTCCACCCACAGGCTCCAATATTCCAAACCAATCTTTAGTGCCTATCTTAGTCTGCCCAGGGTGTCATAACAAAATACCACACACTGAGCAGCTTAAACAACAGACGTTTTAAAGCCTATTTTCCCCACACTTCGGGAAGCTAGAACTCCCTGATCAAGGTGCAAGAGAATTCAGTGTCTGGTACAGGCTCTCTTCCTGGCTTTTAGACAGCTACCACCTTGCTCTGGGTTCACATGACCTTTCCTCAGCACATGTGCATGGAGACAGAATGAGAATGAGATCTCTGGTATCACAATTTTAAGGACACTAAACCTGCTGGGTCAGGGCTCCACCCTCATGACCTCATTTAACCTTCATTACTTTCTCATAGGCCCTGATCTCCAAATACAGTGACTTGGAGAGTTAGGGCTTCAACCTGTGAATGGGGGGAGGGGAGACACATTTAGTTCATAATAGTTCCCCAAACACTGTCAAGACAAATTTAACTCTATCTATGCAGTTTCAGTATACAGATGGTGATTTCCAACCATCATCTCTTCCTTTCTTATTTGACTGTTTCACCTTTGAGTATACTCAGTGAGTCTCCAAACCAGAGGATAACTAAGTGGGAAAATACTTCCTGTTTCAAAAACAGTGTATTTAGTTCCACTGGGTCTAGAGTTGATGGACCTGAAGCTGCCTTCTGTGGACAGTGCTATGCCCTCTTTCAAGGTTTAAGTCTATTGAAGGCTTGTAAAACTGGTAGAGGTGAAGAACTGAAGACCACTGATTTAACTTTCTCTTTTCAGTGAATATAAAAGTGAGTGAAGTCGCTTAGTCGTGTCCAACTCTTTGTAACCCCGTGGACTGTAGCCCACCAGGCTCCTCTGTCCATGGGATTTTCCAGGCAAGAGTACTCGAGTGTGTTGCCATTTCCTTCTCCAGGGGATCTTCCCAACCCAGGGATCACACCCAGGTCTCCCGCATTGCAGGCATAAGCTTTACTGTCTGAGCCACCGGGGAAGCCCTATAAATGTGCTCAATTATAATGCACTGTTCCAAAATATCTATTAATTGGTATACCGAAATATGCATATATCTATACACCCTGTGTAAAAACCGTGTCTCCTCTGTTGATGTACAAACTCTTCACTCCCTAATAATTCTTCAGCACAGATAGATCCTCCATTATCAACAGAGGCTGATGACAGCTTCATAACAGAATGGGTGAGCATTGCAAAAAAACCCAGGTTGGGATATTTATATGCCTCTTCATCAGCAAAATCACCTCTTCAAGGTACCCTCACCTCTACTTTTGTGGGTTCTTTGACTCCCTCCCATCTGTCTGTAGGGCCCAGAAGGAAACTCTGATCCTTCAGCAAAACCAGCTCTTAGCAGTGGGTTTATGTGAGATATGTTGTCCCTTTGTTTGCTGCTGACAAGCGTAAAGAACCACTTTCACTGCTGATAATAATGGTTAATTTATCACATCCAGTGGAGGCTGACCTCTGGGTGTCCCAGCCCCTCCATCACCTTCACACCTGCTCAAGCTAATTGTTAGAGCCAAGTGTAAATGAAAATCAACTGGGCTAATAATGAATGGAGCCCATTACTCGCAACAGCACATTGCTTTACGAAGGTTTATCAAGAAACATTATAACCAGCCCCCTGGTCACAGTTCCCTGTTTCATAGATGAGAAAAAGCAAGCAAACAAGGGATCTGTCCATGAAAACAAGCACAGTGACTGGAAACAACTGGTCTGCTTTTACCTCCCAGAGCTCTGGAACAGTCAACCCTGCATTTTACCAAAATTCACTCATATATAAACAGAAAAAGGATGAAGATATTTCTCCAAATGTTGTTGTCATCTGTTTGTATAAGCAAATGAGATCATTACCAGATATGAAGACTCTAATTAACATGCTAATCTCGTTCCTCCATCACAACCATTTTTAAGGCGGTTATCTCCATGGCTTCTCCAGTCACTGCAGCCTGCCCTAGAACTGCCTTGCCATTCCCTGCTGAAAGCACAGACCTAGCTCCAAAATGTTAGTAATGAAAGAACGAGAACTTCCATTAAAGGAAACTGTGTCAAAAGAAACTCAGAGAGCTTTACTTGATCTACTTCACTGAGCGAGAAACAAACTGTTACTGAACTCCCAAACCAAAGGTAGTTAAGTTCTTGGCTCTAAGTGCTATTAATAACAGCACAGGTGATGAATAAGTACATTGTTTTCTCTTGTGATCTTTTACCAGAAGCTTACTTGCTTGTAGCTGCTTTAGCTAGGAAGGTGCAAGGTCCTGCTGACATGAGGACTGCTAATTTTTATTTGAGGTCAGAGTCAACATTTCAGGGAAATCAGGGCATTTTGCACTTTGGTTATGTGACTATGAATGCCTGGACTAGAGATATACTCAAACTACTGTCTCCATTTCAATTTCCTTTCGACAACTGAGTATCTGCAAGAGGCAGATATTAGAGCACCAAGAATTGTCAACTGTATTTGAAGAAACAGCTTGATGGAGTGCAAGAAATCACTTCCAGTCCCCAAGGTAAGGGGTTAATATATTTAGGGGATGTTTTAAAGTTTTTTCATCTTGTACTTTATCTGCTCATCTTTAATGCCACTTATAAGCATTCACACACTAACAAAGTAATACTAAAAAATTTTGAACCTAGGCTGCAACAGTACGTGAACCGAGAACTTCCAGATGTCCAGGCTGGATTTAGAAACGGCAGAGGAACCAGAGATCAAATTGCCCACATCCATTCAATCACAGAAAAATGAAGAGAATTCCAGAAAAACTCTACTTCTGCTTCACTGACTATGCTAAGCCTTTCACTGTGTGGATCACAACAAACTGTGGAAAATTCTTCAAGAGACGAGAACACCAGACCACCGTACTTGCCTCCTGAGAAATCTGTAGGCAGGTCAAGAAGGAACAGTTAGAACTGGACATGGAACAGTGGACTGGTTCCAAATTGGGAAAGGAGTAGATCAAGCTGTAAACTGTCACCCTGCTTATTTAATTTATATGCAGAGTACATCATGAGAAATGCTGGGCTGGATGAAGCACAAGCTGGAATCAAGGCTGCTGGGGAAAATATCAACAACTTCAGATACACAGATGACACCACTCTTATGGCAAAAAGTGAAGAAAAACTTAAGAGTCTTTTGATGAAAGTGAAAGAGAAGAGTGTAAAAGCTGGCTTAAAACTCAATATTCAGAAAACAAAGATCATGGCATCTGGTCCCATCACTTCATGGCAAATAGATAGGGAAACAATGGAAACAGTAACAGACTATTTTCTTGGACCCCAAATCACTACAGATGGTGACTACAGCCATTAAATTAAAGGACGCCTGCTCCTTGGAAGAAAAACAATGACCAACCTAGACAGCATATTAAAAAAGCAGACATTACTTTGCCAACAAAGGTCCATCTAGTCAAAGCTATGGTTTTTCCAGTAGTCATGTATGGATGTGAGAGATGGACTATAAAGAAAGCTGATCACTGAAGAATTGATGCTTTTGAACTGTGGTTCAAACCAGTCAATCCTAAAGGAAATCAGTTCTGAATATTCATTGGCAGGAGTGATACTGAAGCTGAAACTCCAATACTTTGGCCACCTGATGCAAAGAAGTGACTCACTGGAAAAGACCCTGATGCTGGGCAAGATTGAAGGCAGGAGAAGGGGACGACAGAGGATGAGATGATTGGATGGCATCACCGACTCAACGGACATGAGTTTGAGCAAGCTCTGGGAGTTGGTGATGGATAGGGAAGCCTGGCATGCTGCAGTCCATGGGGTCGCAAAGAGTCAAGACACAACCGCGTGACTTAACTGAACTGATAAGCAGTCAACATCCCCCCTTCAAGCCATAAATTAGAAGGAAGATGCATCCCACAGTAAATTCAGCCATAGAGGTAACCCCTTTAACCCCACACGTCTGAGCAACATCTTTACGGACTTCTACCAAGTGATCCTCTGCACTTCCAAACATGCCAGACCTCCAAATCAGCAGCTTGAGATCAACTGGGGCAAAGTACCAAGCCAATCTGTTTTAGATTTGAATCGATCATTCATAGGATGCAAATAACCCCCTTAGAATTTGACCAACTGGAATTGATTCCACATAACCTTGATTCTTGCCAAACTTTCCAGACGACTACTCTTAAACCTGGCTGAAGATCCAGGGCTTTGCACTGACAAGATCTATACTTGTTGTCTGCTTAAATATGGGCATCGTCCTTCCAAGTTTTATATCTCATAGACAGATAGATATAAAAGAGAGATGTACTCATTAGGGGCTTCTGTGTTATCTGCTTAATAGCCTTCAGTTTGAGCGGCTCCATTCCATGTTTATACAGCACAGCACCTGCCTGTAATGTGACAAGGCCAGGGAGGTAAGCATACACTGCCCTCAATAGCAGTATCCAGTGATTCCAGAGGAACAAGGTATGAACTGTTGTTCAGGCTGGGAGAAGGAGGCAGGGAAGAGAGGGAAATTTCCATGGTCAAAGAAGATGGGACAATACTGGGTTTAACATTTACTAGGAGTCCTTTTATCAAGGAAGAATGTCTTAGGTCTAATAAACATTATCAGTCTTTTAATTTCCATGAATATAGAATCCTTGTTTCAGAACACTAGTAAACATCATAAATAACATTGGTATTCAACAGGACATCATATGGAAACACTATTCTAAAAGGCCCTGCCCAATAAAAGACCCAATATACTACTCTATCTAGTAGGGAAGAACAATGAACACATCTATCCACTCACACTTAAAAGTGAGGGGTAGGGGCTTCCCTGGTGGCTCAGTGGCAGGCTCTGCCTGCCAGTGCAGGAGTTTGATCCCTAATCTGACAAGATTCCACATGTCACGGAGCAACTAAGTACGTGCACCCCAACTACTGAGCCTGCATCCTAGAGCCCTCAAGCCACAACAAGTAAGCTCGTGTGCTGCGATGACCGAAGCCTGCATGCCCTAGAGCCTGTGCTCTGCAACAAGAGACGCCACCGCGATGAGAAGTCTGAGCACCACGACTGGAGAGTAGCCCCCACACATCACAACTAGAGAAAAGCCCACACAGCAGTGAAGACCCAGCAGAGCCAAGACTAAATAAATTATCAAAACAAACAAACAAAAAACAGTGAGAGGCAAAAACAGTGCTAGCTTCATTTACAAACTGATATGAATGAGCTTTTCGATTTTGGATTGTTCAGGTACTGTTGCAATAAGCCCGCAGAGCAAACCATCTCCAAACCTTACCCACACATAACAACCACAATTTACTTCTCCTTGATGCATCTCTGAATGGGATGGAACCACTTGGCTTCAAGCAGGAGGTCAAATGCAGGTGTTTCCCAGGCATTTGTCATTCAGGAATCCAGTCTAACAAGCAGTAGCTTCTGTGGGTGTGCTTTTCTTGTGGGATAAAACAGGAGCACAAAATTGCCATTTTGTGCCAAATGGCATTTGGCACAGTGTCATTTGCCAAATGTCATAAGCCTCAGTTTAGAACTGGTACACTATCACTTTTACTGTGTTTCATTAGCCAAAGCAAGTCGAATGGCTAAATTCAGCATCAACAGGGCAGGAAACTATTGCACCCACAGCAAAGCCAGGCAAGGGCTGGGAGGGAGGAACCATGGTGGGCAAACGATATCTACCACACTGGCCATAAATTCAAATCCAAAGTGTAACCATGTATGGGAACAACCATATTTCTATTTTCTTAAAACACAAATGTCCCGTTTAGTAATAATTCAAACACACTAATGATCAGACTTGACCATAGGAATACAGACTCCATTTCTATTCTTCATTCTTCTTGCTGCCCTGTACAAGTCAGTATTTGGTATTTCTAATCCAGGGGAGTTACATGGTAGGGAATTTTCCAGTTGATTCCTCAGTATGTATTTTGAATACCAACACCACGATCAACCTTTTATGTAAGAACAGTGACACATCTTGTACATAGCATAACAAATGACCACCAACTAATAGCTTAAGACACCAACTAATTAGCTTAACATGTTGGTTATGTCCATACACAGCTTAGCAGGGCCTCTGCAAGGCTGTGATCCAGGCCTGGGTTCTCCTCTGCAAGCTTGGCTGGGAAAGCGTCTGCTTCCAGGGTCACTCAGGTTGTTGCCAGAATTCATGTGCTTGTAGTCATAGGACTCATGGCGTCTTGCTTCTTCAAAGCTGGCAAGGAGAGCAAGACCTTAGAGCAATTTTGCTAGCAATTCTGCTAGCAAGACAAGAGTCTTATGTAACACAGTATAATCCCAGGAGTGATAGCCCATTACCCTACCGTATTCTATTGTTTATGCACAAGGGGTAGGGATTATACCAAGGCGTAAACACCAGGATGCAGAGCTTACGGGGACCACCTTTAAGTATGTCTCTTGCAACAAGAAACCTAAAAACCATATTATTTGTGACTTACTCCATCCCAGCTTTGCCCAGCTTTTCTCAGTGGAGAGTCCTTCTCCATCATGTTCTGGAATTGCCTTTACTTAGCTGAATCCATGTTCACTGAGCAGTTCTATTTCACTTTGTATTTTAAGATGTTTTCAGGGTAGGAAACTAGCTGATGCTGTTCAATCACTGAGTGTAGTCAGTGTCATTAACACCCGAATGGCCAAGAAATCATTCCAGCCAGAAAAGACCCAAGTACCAATTATTAGACTGTCATGATTTATGTTTGTGCCTGATGTAACAGACATAAGTCAACTGCTTATACATGGAAATGTAGCCATTGCCTGACAAGAACTACTGAGTATGACTCATGCTGTGCCTACCCACAGCCAAAGCCGTCAGTCAATTCCAAAGGTATAAACGTCAATTAAATAAATGGTTTGGCAGCCTAAATATTTAACAACTGGATGATGACTGGAATTTTCACTTTTCATTCAGTCACACAGACATGGTTTCAGGAAAAGAAATAACTGAAGTTTAGGATAGTTTTCCTTTTCCTAAAAGTCATCCATCCCCAAACATTTGCTGAATGCCTACCATGTTCCAGGTACTTTGCTTACTGCTGGGAATACAGAGATAGAAGACTAAAATTGTGTTGTGAAGGAAATCTGTTCTTCACACTCTTTTTCTTCTAACTTCTTGTTACCTACCCTGCAAATAAGCAATTTTCTCAGAAGCCATCAGCACCCATTTATTAAAATACTGAATGGTGGAAAAATTCATATGATAAATATTACTATGATGCCCGCTCTAATACCCCAGGATAAGACTATTTTGCATTCCTACCATATATAAAATAGATAAACAACAAAGATTTACTGTATAGCCCAGGTACTGTATTCAGTATCTTGTAATAATCTTTAATGGAAAAGAATCTGAAAAAATATATACGTAAAAATGAATCACTTTGCTATACACTGGAAGCTAATACATACTGCAAATTAACTAGACTTCAATAAAAATAAAAAAGAAAGACTGCTTTGTTCTACAAACACTTGGAAGCTAAAGATCACTTATAACAAACCAAGCAAATGCTTCAGTGTGTGATAAACACACGGAGGAAATGCCACACAGGGAGGGACAATCTCAGACCACTTAGCCCTTTCTTTCCCTATACTCTTTCTGGAAGTAATTTTATATATTCCCATGGCTTTTATGTACTAAATCTTCAGAGGGAAAACAGATAACTTACTTTAATAATCATTTATCATAAGCATGGGATGGGGGGATAGTGAAACTCTTGACAAATACCAAGGACTCCTCTGTTCTTAAAGCCCCTTTATTCTCAAGGACTCCTTTATTCTAATGTAATGGCTCCTGAAAAACTTCCCTTTTCAAGGATACTTTTTTCAAACACAATCAATAATCTACAATCAACTTTGTAATCTCTTTGGAAGCCAGGACCTTTTTGGCTTTGGACTTTTAAAGATAAAATGCACAGCTGGATTCCTACAGGCCAAATATTTAAATTTTTTAATTTGTGGGTTATGAATCAGATTACTAATATGGTGGTGTTTGATAGATAATAGAAAATCAAAATATAGTTTTTCAAATTATTAATTTTAGAATTCCAGAGATGAAATGAATTTTAAAGCACATCTGGAAATGATATGCTAGAAATGAGCTTTAAGGCACATCCACCCAGAGCTTGGGTCTCTTAAGCAACATCTGTAACAAGTGGTTGTCAGCCCTTGTTCCAACAGTCCCAGCAATGGAGAGCTCCCTACCTTTGGACCAGAGATCTTCCTGTCTCCCCAAATAGCATTAAAAATGTTTTCCTTGTTCTGAGTCAGTTCTTCTATAGCTTTAATCCTTGATCTTAGTTATAGTCCTTTGAGTCTTATTGGAAAATATAATCCCTCCCTATGACAGTCCTCAAAATATCCTCAACACTCCATTCTAAAGATGCTTTGCTCCTTGAATTATTCCTCATAGAACATGTTTTTAGGTTCTATCACTGTTCAGCTATCTAAACTCTGGGTCAGATTATTTTAACCAGGATTTTGTAAGAATCACAGCCATTCTTGTGGTCAATAAGGAAAGAAAGGGTGAGCAGCTATAGCAACTGCACCCAGAATTAAGGATGCTGCTGCTGCTGCTAAGTCGCTTCAGTCGTGTCTGACTCTGTGCGACCCCATGGACGGCAGCCTACCAGGTTCCTCCGTTCATGGGATTTTCCAGGCAAGAGTACTGGAGTGGGTTGTCATTGCCTTCTCTGAGAATTAAGGATAACACTTTCCATATTATTCTGTGCCACGGACCAGGAAGAAACTAAAAATACCCAGGTGAGTATTTTGCTTCTGTGAATGTGATAAACCACATGATCCATAGTGGATTAAAGGCTGAGAACCATTATTTTAAATGCACCCCAGTTTATCTATTCTTTGAAAAGTGTAGCAGCTGAAATGTACTGCAAAAACCCAGAAGTGGGTTATCTAGAACGATGCAGACTGGTTCACTAAAGAAAATATTTCTCTTCTTCCTACTCCTCGTCTTTCAGGATTCACCTGAAGTCTTAAATCTTATGTGAAACATTAGTTCAGTTCAGTTAGGCACCTCAGTTGTATCCGACTCTTTGCAACCCCCATGGACTGCAGCACGCCAGGCTTCCCTGTCCATCACCAACTCCCAGAGCTTACTCAAACTCATGTCCATTGAGTCAGTGATGCCATCCAACCATCTCATCCTCTGTTATCCTCTACTCCTCCTGCCATTGATCTTTCCCAGCATCAGGGTCTTTTCCAAGAAGTCACTTCTTTGCATCAGGTGGCCAAAGTTATTGGAGTTTCAGCTTCAGAATCAATCCTTCCAATGAATATTTAGGACTGATTGATTTCCTTTAGGAATGACTGGTTTGATCTCCTTGTAGTCTAAGGGATTCTCAAGAGTCTCCTCCGATACCACAGTTCAAAAGCACGAATTCTTCAGTGTTCTTCAGCTTTTATTATAGTCCAAATCTCACATCTATACAGGACTACTGAAAAAACCCATAGCTTTGACTAGATGGACTTATTTCAGCAAAGTAATGTCTATGCTTTTAAGTATGCTGTCTAGGTTGGTCATAGCTTTTCTTCCAAGGAGCAAGCATCTTTTAATTTCATGGCTGCAGTCACCATATGCAGTGATTTTGGAGCCCCCCAAAATAAACTCTGTCACTATTCCATTGTTTCCCCATCTATTTGCCATGAAGTGATGGGACCAGATGCCACCATCTTCATTTTTCAAATGTTGAGTTTTAAGCTAGCTTTTTCACTCTCCTCTTTCATTATTATCAAGAGGCTTTTTAGTTCTTCTTCACTTTCTTCCATAAGGGTGGTATCATCTGCAGATGTGAGGTTATTGATATTTCTCCCAGCAGTCCTGATTCCAGCTTGTGCTTCATCCAACACAACATTTTGTATGATGTACTCTGCATATAAGTTAATAACCAGTCTGACAATATACAGCCTTGACATACTCCTTTCTCAATTTGGAACCAGTCTATTGTTCCATGTCCAGTTTTAACTGTTGCTTCCTGACTTGCATATAGATTTCTCAGGAGGCAGGTCAGGTGGTCTGGTATTCCTATCTCCTTCAGAATTTTCCAGTTTGTTGTGACATACATAGTCAAAAGCTTTGGCGTAATCAATAAAACAGAAGTAGATGTTTTTTCTGGTATTCTCTTGCTTTTTTGATGATTCAGCAGATGTTGGCAATTTGATCTCTGGTTCATTTGCCTTTTCTAAATCCAGCTTGAACATATGGAAGTTCATGGTTCATGTATTGTTGAGCCTAGCTTGGAGAATTTTGAGCATTACTTTGCTAGCATGTGAGATGAGTGCAATTGTGTGGCAGTTTGAACATTCTTTGGCATTGCCTTTCTTTGGAATTGGAATGAAAACTGACCTTTTCAAGTCCTGTGGTCATTGCTGAGTTTTCCAAATTTGCTGGCATATTGAATACAGCACTTTCATAGCATCATCTTTTAGGATTTGAAATAACTCAACTGGAATTCCATCACTTCCCCTAGCTTTGTTTGTAGTGATGCTTCCTAAGGCCCACTTGACTTCATATTCCAGGATGTCTGGCTCTGGGTGAGTAATCACACCATCATGATTATCTGGGTTGTGAAAATCTTTTTTGTACAGTTCTTCTGGGTATTCTTGCCACCTCTTCTTAATATCTTCTGCTTCTGTTAGGTCCCTACCATTTCTTTCCTTTATTGAGCCCATCTTTGCATGAAATGTTCCCTTGGTATCTCTAATTTTCTTGAAGAGATCTCTAGTCTTTCCCATTCTATTGCTTTCCTCTGTTTCTTTGCACTCATCTCTGAGGAAGGCTTTCTTTTCTCTCCTTGCTATTCTTTGGAACTCTGCATTCAAATGGGTATATCTTTCCTTTTCTCCTTTGCCTTTAGCTTCTCTTCTTTTCACAGTTATTTGTAAGGCCTCCTCAGACAGCCATTTTGCCTTTTTGCATTTCTTTTTTCTTGGGGATTGTTTTGATTCCTGTCTCCTGTACAGTGTCAGGAACCTCCATCCATAGTTCATCAGGCACTCTGTCTATCAGATCTAATCCCTTGAATCTATTTCTCACTTCCACTGCATAATTGTAAGGGATCTGATTTAGGTCATACCTGAATGGTCTAGTGGTTTTTCCTACTTTCTTCAATTCAAGTCTGAGTTTGGCAATAAGGAGTTCATGATCTGAGCCACAGTCAGCTCCTGGTCTTGTTTTTGCTGACTATATAGAGCTTCTCTATCTCTGGCTGCACAGAAAATAATCAATCTGATTTCGGTGTTGACCATCTGGTGATGTCCATGTGTAGAGTCATCTCTTGTGTTGTTGGAAGAGGATGTTTGCTATGACCAGCGAGTTCTCTTGGCAAAACTGTTAACCTTTGCCCTGCTTCATTTTGTACTCCAAAGTCAAATTTGCCAGTTATTCCAGGTATCTCTTGACTTCCTACTTTTGCATTCCAATCCCCTATAATGAAAAGGACATATTTTTTGTGTGTTAGTTCTAGAAGGTCTTGTAGGTGTTCATAGAACCATTCAACTTCAGCTTCTTCAGCATTACTGGTTGGGGCATAGACTTGGATTACTGTGGTATTGAAAGGCTTGCCTTGGAAACGAACAGAGATCATTCTGTCATTTTTGAGACTGCACTCAAGTACTGCATTTTGGACTCTTTTGTTGACTATGAGGGCTACTCCATTTCTTCTAAGGGATTCTTGCCTACAGTAGTAGATATAATGGTCATCTGAATTAAATTCGCCCATTCCAGTCCATTTTAGTTCGCTGATTTCTAAAATGTTGATGTTAACTCTTGCCATCTCCTGTCTGACCACTTCTAATTTACCTTGATTCATGGACCTAACATTCCAGGTTCCTACGCAATACTGTTCTTCATAGCATCAGACTTTACTTCCATCACCAGTCACATCCACAACTGGGCATTGTTTTTGCTCTGGTTCTGTCTCTTCATTCTTTCTGGAGCTATTTGTCCACTCCTTTCCAGTAGCATATTGGGCACCTACTGACCTGGGGAGTTCATCTTTCAGTGTCCTATCTTTTTGCCTTTTCATACTGTTCATGGGGTTCTCAAGGCAAGAACACCAAAGTGGTTTGCCATTCCCTTCTCCAGTGGACCACATTTTGTCAGAACTCTCCACTGTCTGTTTTGAGTGGGCCTACATGGCATGGCTTATAGTTTCATTGAGTTAGACGAGGCTGCGGTCCATGTGATCAGTTTGATTAGTTTTCTGTGATTGTGGTATTCATTCTGTCTGCCCTCTGACACATAAGGATAAGAGGCTTATGGAAGCTTCCTGTTGGGAGAGACTGACTGTGGGGGAAACTGAGTCTTGTTCTGATGAGTGGGGCCATGCTCAGTAAATCTTTAATCCAGTTTTCTATTGATGAAACCTTAACTGGCAGAGGTAAATTTTGAATTCCCAAAGTGCTTCCTTTGGATGCAGGACTAATCTAGACTCCAAGGTCCTCTACTTCCAGTCATGTGTCCTTGGACAGAGTTCCTGACCATTCCTCCCAACCTTTACAGAGCTCACCTTCCTAAGGACTAACATGGTGTTCTTCCACTTCACCAGGCAGCTCTGAATTTCTTAACATAGTACTTGGCAATGTTAATTAATTGCCTTTCTCTTAGTCTGCTCTAAACTGTGCTCAAAACACTGAAGTGCTAAGCTCCAAATACAGGGTATATCCAGAATTATGGGTCTAGGAGAGAAGATATTACTCTAAGAAACTGAAATAAGAGTCAACATAATATTATTGCATTGGCCATCTGGGGAAACCATCCTAGGATGTTACCCACAGTTATGAATGACTAGTGATGCAAGACTTAAGGTGCCAACCCAAAACGTTCTCTGCAATGTGTCAATCCAAATAATACCTATCGTCAGATGATCAACAAACTTGCCACATGTATTACCATATATATGGAGTTTAAAAAGATGGCAGCGAGAACCCTGCATGCAAGACAGCAAAAGGAACACAGACGTATAGAACAGACTCGTGGATTCTGTGGATGAGGGCAAGGATGGGATGATATGGGAGAATGGCATTGAAACATGTTAATTATCATATGTGAAATCAATCACCAGCCCAGGATTGATGCTTGGGGCTGGTGCACCGAGATGTCTCAGGGGGAGGGAATCGGGAGGGAGGAGGGAGGGGGGGTTCTGGAGGGGGAGCATATGTAAACCCATGGCGGTTTCATGTCATTACATGGCAAAACCAATTTAAAAATATTAAATTAAAAAAAAAGAAATGTAATGACAAATGCTTCTAGTTTATAGTAAAATTCTCCATGAGATTGATGCTCTAATTCTAGATAATGCCAACTTCTATGACAGACAAGTCCTTGGATGGGAGAAGGCAATTCATCAAGTCATCACTCAAGAATCTTCAGTTCCTCTCCTCAAACCTGGGACTCTTAGAGCAACCTTATCATGTGTAGCACCAATCTCCTGGGCATATAAACACAAAGGAAAGTCTGCCAGCCACACTCTCCCACCGCCAATTAATACATCAAGACTCCAGTTTGCACATCGGTCTCTTGGGGGCTTTGTACATGTGAATTGATTCCTTAGCCTAATCCCCTCTGGGAAAATGAACTGAATTCTCTTCTTGAAAAGCTGAGCTATACAATCTGTGCTGTCCATACTTCCACACTGACAGTGACTCTAAATGCCCTGGAACCCCTATGTATTGGTGCCTCACCGACCATGCAGGAGGGGAGTAACTTGCAACTTCTTTACTCCCCACCAGACCCTCCTCTGCACTACTTACCAACTCTGCTCCCTCCAAGCAAGGAGAGGTTACTGCTCTTGTCAGATTTAGACATCTGATAGGCCACTGACAAGACAGGGTGGTCCTTAGCAGCCTGACTGATCTCTCTTTACCCCCTCCCCCAGTCACATGGCTCTCAGGTACAGCCTTCATCTCTCTACCTCCTCTGAGATAGGAGTACAGCTGGGAAGACAAACCTGATCACTTTCTACTGTTTCCACAGGCTCAATGGAATACCCAGTTTCAATGCTCAACTTAGTGATAAGATATGTTTGAATGGAATAGGATATATCATTTGACCTTAAGCACAAGTCACTTTACTCTTTCTAACTTTTATCAGAGAACCCTAGCAAAACCCCATCCCCTTAAACCCTAAAAACTTACCAACTGGTTTCATTTATGTTAGTCTAATTTTCCTGAAGAGAATATAATCTCCCTGAAAATGTGACTGATTTCTAGATTCTTCCTGTACCCTTTTTTTCTTTCATAGTGCTCAGCACTAAATATTTGTTCACTGAGGCCATTTAATCTTCACTTGGTACAGATATATTATTTTTATGTTAAGCCTCTGATTTTCTCTCACTAGCCCAAATCAGTCATCATAGTTGGGTTCTTGGTGCCAATGCAATTATAACACAAATGCAACTTGGAACTGGAATTGTGGGGCAGGACTAATTACAAGGTGATTCCTGAAGTGACCCAAAGTATAGTTATACTAAGAGTTCCTAACAAAAATTAACAAAAATTTTTAAATTCTTACAGAAAAGGCACAGCTCCCCTAAAATTCATTTGAACAGTTTAATTTGAAAAACATTGATGACTACAGAGAATAAATCAGAGATGATGCATAGATGCCGATAACGGATAAAGAGGTATCAGATATCCACACCCTCAAAATACACACATTACTTGAACTTCAAGGACCAAAGTGAAATAATATTCATGAGAGAGAAAGAGACAGCCAGTTTAGGGAGAGAACTACCTAGGGCAACAAAGGACACCCAGGGAGGAGGGGGTGTAGGATGAGTTTGGACATAGGAATTGACATATATACACTACTGATACTCTGCATAACATAGATAACTAATGAGAACCTAGTGTATAGCTCGGGGAACACTACTCAGTGTTCTGCAGTGACCTGAATGAGAAGGAAATCCCAAAAAGAGAGGACTTGCGCAAATGTAGAGCTGACTCACTTTGCTGTACGGTAGAAACTACTCAACACTGTAAAGCAACTGCACTCAACGAAAATTAATAAAAACTACAAAGGATACTGATAAATACAAAAAGCTATGACAAATCTAGACAGCATATTGAAAAGCAGATACAGTATTTTGCCAACAAAGATCCATCTAGTCAAAGCTATGGATTTTCCAGTGGTCATGTATGGATGTGAGAGTTGGACCATAAAGAAGGCTGAGTGTCAAAGAATTGATGCTTTTGAACTGTGGTGTTAGAGAAGACTCTTGAGAGTCCCCTCGACTGCAAGGAGATCCAACCAGTCCATCCTAAAGGAAAGCAGTCCTAGAAGAACTGATGCTGAAGCTGAAGCGCCAATACTTTGGCCACCTGATGCAAAGATCCAACTCATTTGAAAAGACCCTGATGCTGGGAAAGATTGAAGGCAGGAGAAGGGGATGACAGAAGGTGAGATGGTTCGATGGCATCACCAACTCGATGGACACGAGTTTGAGCAAGACGGGGAGATGGTGAAGGACAGGGAGGCCTGGCTTACTGCCGTCCATGGGTTGAAAAGAGTAGGACGCAACTCAGCAATGAACCACAAAATACAAAAAAAATAAAAACAAAGGAGACCAAAGTCAGACCTCCTGCCATGGTTTCCTGAAGCTTCCCGATTCTTGCCTGGGTCACGAGCCTGACACAACTGGGTGTGTGGTCGGAGAGCAGGCTCTGCAGTGACACTGCCCATATTCCAGTCCCAATTCTGCACCACCAGCTGTGGTTTGGGAGACTTACTGGACTTCTCAGCCTCCCTCTCCCCATCTGTAGCATTGGGATTACAGTGGCTTACTTACATACATGACACGCAGCATGCAGCTAATTATCCTTGGGCCTTGACTCTTATTAACTTTCCAGAGCCATTCTTCAGACCTCCCTATCAATTCTCCCTAGGAATCTCTAGGATTCAGGAATCCTAGAGAAGAGGATTCCTCCTCCGGCTTAGGCTAACCCTTCCACCTTGGCCTGGGGCTCCACCATCCTTCCCCCACTTTGGAGTGGCACTCAGCTAGTTACCTCTTCCCTGTCTGCTACACACATCCACTCAGCATCCCAGGGCCCTCTTTTACCTTAAAATCTCCTCCATCAACATGACATCTCTCTGCAAATACTTTCCTACATCTATCTTGTTCTTCAGAGAAACTAATAGAGTGGCAGAGTCATTTTTTTTCAAAGATGAATTCATAACAGGGTTATAAACTCTACACCCATCCTCTGTTCACTGCTCCACTCTGCAACCTACAGACTGACCCACAGCCACTGAAACTGCTCTCCACAGGCTCATCGTGCTTCCCAGATGCCAGATCCAATGGCCATGTGTCACTGACAGTTATGTACTGGACAGCAACATTAGACTATACTGAGCCCTCTCTCCTGATGTTCTGTTCCCTAAGATTTCATGATACCATAGTCTCCTTATTTTCTTCCTACCTACTTAATCACTTTTTCTCTACTTGTCCCCTAACACTGATATTTTTCAGGGCTCAAAATTTGGCTTTCCTCTCATCTGTCTGCTTGCATGCTGATTTCACTGCCTTCCTGGATCAGCTTATGACTCCAAAAAGTACAGCTCCATCCCTGGTTTGTCTCTTATATTCTAGTTTGCCACTTCTCAGCCAAATGCCTGTGTATCTTCACTTGAATGTCCTACAAACTTCTGAAATTCCACGTACCCGAAACTAAATTTCCTTCCAAAACCTGCTACTACTCTTGTCTTCCCTACGCCCATATCTAACAAATCAAAAACGCACTTCAGCATTTGGAAATGTGAGTTTTTTTCATCTCAAGCACACATATGTACATACACATCAAAATTTTAGCAGGATTACTCCAAAGTATTTGAAGTGTTTTTAAAGGGCCTAGAAAAGGAAGAACTCTCTATGCCCTTCCTCTACCTGAAAGCAGACTCTCAGCTCCTTTTCAATGAGATTTAGCTTTTTATCTTTAACACTCATCCCCAGATATCATCTCCTCCAAGAAGGCTTCCCCGAGCCCCTGAGAGAACGATACAGAGCTCTCCTCCATGACCCCCTATTTCAACCACTGCACTGTTGAGTATCTTAGTAACTTACTATCATCACCACCAGTTAACAGAGCTTTCTCCCTCACCAGGATCTGAGCTACTGTTTTATTATTATTTATCTTTGTAATCCCAGTTCCTGACATACAAGTGCTCAATGATATTGGCAGAATGAATGTATGGCAAATATTGCTAAAAGCCTGGATGAGGCAGGAGAGTCCATGATTGAAATTAGAGGCTGAGCATTTTACTTCAGATTCTGTGACTCACTGTGTAAACTTGGCAAGTCCTCTCACCTACCAAGCCTGGGTTTTTATGTCTTTTAAGGAAACTGGAACAACAACAGTATCACCTTCTTCACAGGGTTACTGAGACAATTAAATGAGATGAGGTCCATAACATTTCTTAGCAGGTTCTGTAATATTGGGGGGACTCTACTGGGTTGGTGAATGGAAGGCAACAGAGCAGGTGAGGTGAGAAGACAGAGGAAATTTATGAAGTTCTACTGATACAAACTCCAGTTCCCTATCCCCTCCCTTTTGAAAATGAAAACTGTGCCAAGATAACAAAGATAATCCAAAGGATAGTTGGCTAACAATGTGATGAGGGATTAATGGGGTTTAGGTGGGAGGAGGCACTGAGTAGAGACAGGAATGGAATACGGGTGCCTTTGTGGTGCTTGAGCTTTCTCAGGAGGTGAGCCAAAGACCTGGAGCACGAGAATATGTTTTCTCCCTGAAAAGGACCACAGCGCTATACCTAACCCAGATGGAATTAAAATGGTTAAAGTCACAAAGCAGCTCAGCATTCATTAGGGATTCAGGCACAGGCAATGCTCAAGCACTAATATTAACTATGGTTCTTAGCCTTTGGAGTTGGCGAGATGAACCCAGCTTCCTGCGGACCAAACACTTATGCTAATTGAGGAGAAACTTTCTGAAAAAAAAAAAAAAAAGGCAGCCAAATCTAAGAGACCTGTCAATGCCAGGGTCATCAGTGAAGTGATAACCAGCAAAGAGCTGAAATCAAAGGCTGCATCTGCCTCCCTGTGCACATTCTGTTCAGTGGGAGCCCACGGTGGTCACAGCTCCTTTAACAATATTTATAATGAAGGAACGACGTCGGAGATGTCAACCTTGATTATTCATAAAGCGTCCTCCTGCTCAGATCCACCCCGGGGCTAACAGTAAAAGTACCTGATTCCCAATTCTCAAACACAAAAGCATACAGAGCTTGAAAGAGGAGCTGACTAATAAAGTTTGCATATCCCTAAGAAAAAGAGCATACAAGGAAGAAGAAAAGGAATGGCAAGATTAAACAAAAACAGTAAGCTTGGATGGGAAATGATAAAAATTTTAAAAGGCAAGAACTTAAATCTATTTTCCTCTTTTTTTTCCTAACGTCCTTGTTCATTTACATTTCAGTATAAGCCATTCGGAGGAAACAGCTGTTTCATCTCCCGACTAGAACGCTGAGGTGCTTTGAACACTTACTGTGGGAGCATAATGTTGCTAAACTCTATTCTGGAGAGGAGTCTAGTGGCTTTAAACTGTGAGGAGAGGCAGAAAGAGGCCTTCATCTCTGGTTCTATTAGACAAGGAGGCCTCAGAGCAGAGACTTTGAGGACTCACTGAGGTGGTCTATGTAGAGTGACGAGTCCCAGACCAGCTCCGGAGTTTACACCCACCTTCTCCAGCCCCCTAGAGCTCTATGACCTAGTTACTTATTCTTTCTCAGTTTCCTCATTTGTAAGATGGGAAAAATAATACCACCTCCTCCTAGAGCTGCTGAGAATACTTAATAAATGAAAATAAAACCCAGAGCTGCGATGATGAAAAAGTTGAAGAAACGTTAGTCTCTCAGTCATGTCCGACTCTTTGCGACCCCATGGACTGTAGTCCCCCAGGCTCCTCTGTCCACATAATTCTCCAAGAAAGAGTATTGGAGTGGTTAGCCATTCCTTTTCTCCAGGGGATCCTTGCAACCCAGGGATTGAACCTGGGTCTCTTGCATCGCAGGCAGATTCTTTACTGTCTGAGCCACCAGGGAAGCTGGGATGATAGTTAGCACTTAATGCCACTTGGGCTTCCCTTGTAGCTCAGTCGGTGAAGAATGTGCCTGCAGTGCAGGAGACCCAGGTTCGATCTCTAGTTGGGAACATCCCCTGGAGAAGGAAATGGCAACCCACTCCAGTATCCTTGCCTGGAAAACTCATGGACAGAGGAGCCTGGTGGGCTGCAGTCCATGGGGCTGCAAAAAGTTGGGCACAACTGAGCGACTAACACTAATGTGACTTATTTGCTCTTATTATCAATCCTGAGAAGTCTGGTCAAATAGAAATTGAACTGTTTGCTTTTGGAGTTGATTTTAATAGAGCTATGGTTTGACTTATGATAATAACATGTTGATTGTCAAATATCCTAACCCTTCTCTCCTGGGCACACACTGGACCAGATTCCTGGTTTCCTATGGTTGGGTAGGGTCGTGTGACTAGTTCTGACAAATAATTGTGAGAGGAAATAGCATGCATCACTTTTAGGCCAGAGCTTTAATGGGCAGTGTAAAACCTGCCAGAACTCTCTTGCCATTGCCATGATACCTGCAAATGTTCAAAATGATGGACGATTCCATCAACCTGTTCTGAGGTTTATAAATCTCTCAAATTTTAGCTGATTTAATATCTTTTCTAGTTTTTGGAAACCCTTAGTAGCTATTCAAATATTGGATCTGTCTCATTATCTCTATTGAATGTGACCACAAAAGACATGTACAGAGTGTTCTTGCAGCAAATGTTCACAATAGATAAAAATGAGAAGCAACATCAAAATTCATCAATAAGAGGATCACTAAATAGGAAAAAGAGTATGTCAAGGCTGTACATTGTCACCCTGCTTATTTAAGTTATATGCAGAATACATCATGAGAAACACTGGGCTGGATGAAGCACAAGCTGGAATCAAGATTGCCAGGAGAAATATCAATAACCTCAGATATGCAGATGACACCACCCTTATGGCAGAAAATGAAGAGGAACTAAAAAGCCCTTTGATGAAAGTGAAAGAGGTAGAGTGAAAAAAGCTGGCTTAAAGTTTAACATTCAGAAAACTAAGATCATGGCATCCGATCCCATCACTTCATGCCAAATAGACGGGGAAACAGTGGCTGACATTTATTTTGGGGGGCTCCAAAATCACTGCAGATGATGATTGCAGCCATGAAATTAAAAGACGCTTACTCCCTGGAAAGAAAGTTATGACCAACCTAGACAGCATATTAAAAAGCAGAGACATTACTTTGTCAACAAAGGTCTGTCTAGTAAAAGTTATGGTTTTTCCAGTGGTAATGTATGGATATGACAGTTGGACTACAAAGAAAGCTGAGTGCAGAAAAATTGATGTTTTTGAACTGTTGTGTTGGAGAAGACTCGAGAGTCCCTTGGACTGCAAGGAGATCTAATCAGTCCATCCTAAAGGAGATCAGTCCTGGGTGTTCATTGGAAGGACTGATGTTGAAGCTGAAACTCCAATACTTTGGCCACCTCATGCGATGAGTTGACTCGTTAGAAAAACCCTGATGTTGGGAAAGATTGAGGGCAGGAGGAGAAGGGGATGACAGAGGATGAGATAGTTGGATGGCATCACCAACTCAATGGACATGGGTTTGTGTAGGCTCCAGGAGCTGGTGATGGACAGGGAGGCCTGGAATGCTGTGGTTCATGGGTTGTAAAGAGTCAGACATGACTGAGTGACTGAACTGAAAGTAAATTATATTCATTCAGTGAAATAGTGAAAGTGAAAGTGAAGTCACTCAGTCGTGTCTGACTCTTTGTGACCCATGGACTGTAGCCTACCAGGCTCCTCAATCCATTGGATTTTCCAGGAGTGAATACTGGAGTGGGTTGCCATTTCCTTCTCCAGTGGATCTTCCCAGCCCAGGGATCGAACCCAGGTCTCCCACATTGTAGGCAGATGCTTTACTGCCTGAGCTACCAACCAACCATATACAAATCAATATATACAATTCACAAAAATCTCATAAGAATAAAGCATTTTTTAATATACAAAAATGCTACATATATTTAGAGGCACATAAAAATGTAGTTAAACGTTTAAAAGTATGCATATGTGTATGCTCAGTTGCTTCAGTTGTGTCCAACTATTTGTGAACCTATGGACTGTAGCCCTCCAGGCTCCAATGTCCATGGGATCCTCCAAGCAAGAATACTGGAGTCGCATGCCATGCTCTCCTCCAGGGGATTGTTCTGACCCAGGGATCGAATCCACATCACTTGCATTATAGGCAGATTCTTTACTGTGGAGCCACTGGGGAAGCCAATATAAAACTGTACACAAGAAATATAAATATAGAGTCAGAATAAAAGTGGCTTCTGAAGGAAAAAAAAGTACTACATCAGAGGTTGAGTAGTAACTCTAAATATAACATCTTATTACTTAAAAAAATAAAATATGAAGCATATATCACAAAAAGATTATTATAACTGTGTATGTTTTAAATTTTTCAAAAATTTTTAAACAAACATGACTAAAGAACATATAAAGATACATGCCAAGGCATGTTCTGCTATATAACAGTCATTCCTGAACACAATTTATTTAAAAGGTACTTAATAATTCGGTCCAGTCTCTACAGAGATCCAAAACTACAATAGGTTAGACAAGTCATAAGTTTCTCTGCTGTGATCATAGTCTAGGAGCTGGCCATTCAGGGCTAGCAGCACACCTCTGCCATCTTCAACCCCGTGTTTCCATAACAAGATAGATCGATGCTCTACAGTCTCCATCACATCTACAGAAAAGCCAATGAGAGAGCAAGAAAATGTCGAGGAGACTACACTTCATTCTTTTTAAGGTTATACCACGAAATTGCCACACATATCTCCTTCTCATATCATATTTATGAGAACTTTACTGCATGGCCACATATTGTAAGGGAATGTGACAAATGTACTCTCTGGCTGGGAAACCACACAACCAGCCAAACTCTGCAGTTGTCAAAAAAGTTCATTTGGATTCATCCATTACATCTTATGGAAATACCCAAACGAACTTTTTGGCCAACCCAATATTACTAAAGGAAAAATTAAAGAATGGATACAGCTGAACCACTAGCCACCTCTGCCATAGGATGGATTAGGCGGAACTATGACAGAGGTGCAGCAGGAACATTTACAAAGCGGAAGCTTGTCCTTCTGTCTTTATCTTGGGATCCAACCTCACAAATAGTCCCTGCTCATCTTTGATTTCCAGAAGTGCCTAGCTCTAGTCTTACTCAGCTGTCCTGCATCCCATAAGCATCTTCCAAGAGCTAGACACTCTATGAGGTGCTAGAAGTTCAAAGATAGAATGACATGGACCCTGCCTTCAAGAGAAAAACACAATTACAACACCCATGGTCAGCACTAAAATGGTAGTATCGGTGGTTTAATCTGAGCATTGGGGTGGATCTACGAGCCAGCCAAAAGAGCCTCTGAAAACTTCTCTGTAAAGTCTCTTCAGGCTTCACAGAGCATGTGGTCCCGGAATTGAGGCTTGCAGTTTGCGAAGGAAGCTCTCAGGGAGATAAGGTTCTGACCAGAGAGAATAAAATATGCAAAGAAAAAGGGAAGCATAACATGTACAAGAAGACAAAGATGTTTAGTGTGATGTAAACTAATAACACAGTGAGCCAAAAAAGAAGCTGGTAGCTTGCGTGAGGTCAGATCCCAAACAGTCATTCACATGGAAGCATTCAGATTTTATCCTGCATCTTCAGAGGTAGCCACTAACAAATTGTGAACCAAGGAAGGGACAATGTTATAATAGGTGTGTTAGATCACTCTGAAAGGAATGTGGAAGATGGTCAGGAGGGAAAGAGAACTATTAATAGGAAAAAAAAAAAACAAGGCAGGGCTGACAGTTTTGGGGGATGGGGAAGGATGAGTTCAAATTGCACCTTGTTTGCTTTGAGGGCCCCAGAGGACAACCAGTTGAGATGGCTGGTAAATATGGTGTTAGATACACGTAACGCTCTGGAAAGTCCTGGTTTCCAGTCTGTTACTCCTTCAGTTTGCAGTTTCTGGGATGGATACGATGCTTTTCAGCCTCAACACTCATTTCTGCTTCTCATTTCACAGGCTGGTCTGCCATTCCATGGCAGTTGAAAACTCTGGTGTCCCCAGCCAGTGCTCTCCTACTCCCCAGTGAACTGTATTGCTGGTGGCACAGTGCTGGAAATTCAAATCTAGTTGAACATCTAACGGGGTGATGTCAGCCTGAAGGGGGACCTCTGGGATGAGCACCCGGATTTGCATTTGGCCCTGTCATGTTGAGCAGCTTTATCAGACAAGATGAAGGCAGACAAAGCATCATCAACCCATTTCCAATGACACCAAGACAGAAGAAGCAATTTGTGGATGTCAGGCGGAAAGTTCAGAGAAAACTAAATATACTAAACTCAACAAGATAAAATAGAATGGGGAAACATGGAAAGCTTGTCAAATAAATGAACTGCAAAAGTAAACTTGTGGGGGAAATTCTGTTAAAGGTGCTTGCTACCCAGAATACTTCAGTCTTCTAAAGGATGCTGGAAAATGTTATCCAGAGCATAGCAACCACCATTTCTCGGGGCTCAATGAGCAAAACAAACCTGAATCTATTTTCCAGGGAGATGGCTTCCACTTTAAATAAGATAGGTGGCCAGTGATCTCTGTTAATCACTGTTCTATTCTACAAGTAATCCCGCTCACTCACTCTAGATTCTCTGGACACACAGGTAGATTTCTCTATAAATATCTTTCTAGAAATGCTATTTCATAGTTACCTGTTCATCTATGTATTTTCCTAAGTACTAATCAAGACTTGAGGCAGCTTCCAGACTGTCATCTGACCAAGCTTATTCGTATTAGATAGCCCCTTGACTAAGGTTCACAAAGCCCCCCATCCTTCTCTCTCAAACTTTCATCACCACTGTAGTTCATCATGTCAACAAGTTTCAATGTTTGAAAGCTCCACGACTGATTCATTAGTCTGTCTCCAGTACTTCATGAAGAGCTGGCCCATAGTAGGCACAGAATAAATATGTATACAAAGAGTGAATAAATAAATGAAAAAGTAAATGACTGACACCCAACAGGATTCATAACCTGACCCTCCTACACTGTTGGTGGTAATGTAAATTGGTACAGCTACTATGGAGAACAGTTTGGAGGTTCCTCAAAAACCTAAACCTTGAGTTGCCTGCCATATAATCCTACAATCCCACTTTGGGGCATGTATCTAGAGAAAACCAATTTAAAAAGACATATGTACCCCAACATTCATAGCAACACTATTTAGAACAGCCAAGACATGGAAGCAACCTAAACATCTACCCATAGGAGAACATCAAGGAAGATATGGTAGGGACTCCCTGGAGGTCCAGTGGTTAAGACTCTGGGCTTCCACTGCAGGGGGTGCAGGTTTGATCTCTGGGCAGGGAACTAAGATCCTGTATGTCATGATGTGCAGCCAAAAAATAAATTAAATAAAAAAGATGCAGTAAATATATGCAATGGAATATTCAGTTCAGTTCAGTGGCTCATTCGTGTCCGACTCTTTGCGACCCCATGAACTGCAGCATGCCAGGCCTCCCTGTCCATCACCAACTCCCAGAGTCCACCCAAACCCATGGCCATCAAGTCGGCGATGCCATCCAGCCATCTCATCCTCTGTCGTTCCCTTCTCCTCCTGCCTTCAATCTTTCCCAGCATCGGGGTCTTTTCCAATGAGTCAGCTCTTCGCATGAGGTGGCCAAAGTATTGGAGTTTCAGCTTCAACATCAGGCCTTCCAGTGAACACTCAGGACTAATCTCCTTTAGGATGGACTGGTTGGATCTCCTTGCAGTCCAAGGGACTCTCAAGAGTCTTCTACAACACCACAGTTCAAAAGCATCATTCTTCAGCGCTCAGCCTTTTTCACTGTCCAACTCTCACATCCATACATGACTACTGGAAAAACCATAGCCTTGACTAGACAGACCTTTGTTGCCAAAGTAATGTCTCTGCTTTTCAATATGCTATCCAGGTTGGCCATAACTTTCCTTCTAAGGAGTAGGCGTCTTTTGATTTCATGGCTGCAATTACTCAGCCAAAAAAAAAGAATGAAATAATGCCCTTTCCAGCAACATGGATGGACCTAGAGATTGTCATACAAGTGAAGTCTGAAGAAAGTGAAGTCAGTGTTGTGAAGTCAGAGAAAGACAAATATCATATGATACCTCTTATATGCAGAATCTAAAAAATATATATACAAATGAACTTATTTATAAACAGAAAGAGAGTCACAGATATAGAAAACACCTACAAAGAGGAAAGGTAGGGAGAAGCAATAAATTGGGGGTTTGAAATTGACAGACATACTTTACTATATTTAAAATAACCAACAAGGACCTACTGTATAGCAGAGGTAACTCTACTCGATATTCTGTAATAATACAAATGGGAAAAGAATTTGAAAAGAACAGATACATGTATAACAATCATTTTGCTGTACATCTGAAACTAACACAACATTGTAAATCAACTACAGTTCAATATAAAATAAAACTGAAAAGTTATCATTACCAAAGGGGAAAGGGGATGAGGAAAGATAAATTAGGAGTTTTGGGATTAACTTGAACACACTACTATATAGAAAATATAGATGCCAACAAGGACCTAGTATATAGCACAGGGGACTATACTCAATATCTTGTAATTACCAATAATGGAAATGAATCTGAGGGACTTCTCTGGTGGTCCAGTGGCTAAGACTACACTCCCAATGCAGGGGGCCTAGGTTTGATTCCCAGTCAGGGAGCTAGATTCTGCATGCCTCAACTAGGACCCAGTGCAGTCAATTAAATAAATATTTTTTAAAAAGAACCTGAAAAAGAATAAATATATACATGCACTACTGCTGCTAAGTCGCTTCAGTTGTGTCTGACTTGGTGCAACCCCACAGACGGCAGCCCACCAGGCTCCCCCGTCCCTGGGATTCTCCAGGCAAGAACACTGGAGTGGGTTGCCATTTCCTTCTCCAATGCGTGAAAGTGAAGTCGCTCAGTCGTATATGACTCTTCGTGACCCCATGGACTGCAGCCTACCAGGCTCCTCTGTCCATGGGATTTTCCAGGCAAGAGTACTGGAGTGGGGTGCCATTGCCTTCTCCAATATACATACACAGATATATTCAATTTGTGGTATACATGAAATGAATACAACACTGTCAAACAACTAAACATCAATAAAAATTAATTCATAATCTATTTTAGTAACACAAGATAATGTCAAAGCTCTTTTTTGTGCAACTATTTCATGATGGGAGAATAAATTCTTTTAATCACTTTTTTTTTTTTACTAATTGTTCATCATTACTCATGTCCATATTGTCAGCTGTTTCTACTTAAATAAACTATATACCTCTAGACACCAGCAACAGAGGACTTGTCAGAGAGAAAAGTAGCAAAGAATATATAATATTGTCACTTGCTCTCCTGCACTATAAATTCTGCTTGTATAAAGTAGATACTCCAGAAGAGAAAGACAGTCAGTCTCTCCTTTGCTAACATTCATGTTCATTATTTAGATAGAAAAAAAGAATTGTTAAAATTCCAAGCCAAAGCCCTATGCATAAGGCAAGAATAAGGGACTATTTGCTATACAAGAGCGGATTTGGCTATGAACAGGAGAAAGGTGGAAAGAGAGAGTCTGGAGGTAATTCAGAGAATGCCAACAGAATGTAAGTGAAGCTAATCACGTCAATTCTCTTTAAACACCTCTTGCCCTTTTTTATTACAGATCTCATGTGCAGCTGGTGATGTGGCTCTGCTCCACACTCAACTTACAGCCATCAAAAATTCTCTCTGTGGAACTTCCATGGAGGATTCCGCCTGGTGTAAGTGAGACACATTTCATTTTTACAGTGGCCTAATTAAGGTGTTCCAGTCCACGTTGGTTCCATAAACTGTACCATAAAAAGCTGCTATTTACAAATTTTTCAAGCAAGCAATGGGTTCCACTACCCTACGAGGAGCAAAATGCCATTTAAAAATTAACATCATGGAAGAGCACTGGACAAGTTGTCAGCAACCCACTTCACTCATCATTTGGTAAAGACCAACCCAGCTTCCTGCCTGCCTAGATACTGGAACTTGTCCTCCAGGTAGCTCAAATTCTTAACTATAAAACGCCCAAATTTTAGTTATCCCCACCTCTATTTCAAAGACCCAAGAAGTAGTTTAAGAAGATGACCAGTTCCTCCCATACCAACAGACACAGGAAGTGAGGGAGCCATTTTTCACCCTCGAAAGGATTAGCTCATTAACTGAGGATCCAAAACTCCAGGTTACATCCAACCTCAAGCAAGTAATCCCAGCTGCTGCCACTCCTGGTGACATAAAGCGACATTTCACAAAAAGTATTTTACTGCTTAATGTTTTGCTCCTTTAAGCATCTGGAGGTTATGATCACCCTATAAAGTGAAAGTCAAGTCTCTCATGTCCAACTCTTTGCAACCCTGTGGACTGTAGCCCACCAGACTCCTCCATCCATGGGATGGCCACCTTATGCCACAGTTTTATTTTAATTCATTAATTCACAGCTGGGTCATGCTCATTTTTAATATGTGGAAAAACAGACCTTTAGATACAGGTTTCATAAACAAACTTTTCATTCCAAAGACTCTCCCTCTTTTTTTCTCTCAACTTCTTTGCATCAGAAAAGGTTGCTTGCTTGTTTTGTTTTTTAACTTATGTTATCAAGTAGAAATAGTGTCCCCAAGCATACAGGCAGCAGGTAAACCAGGTCAGTCTTCCTCCTATTTTGATATGGTTCATGGGCTTCTCAAGCAAGAATACTAGGGTGGTTTGCCATTCCCTCCTCCAGGGGACCACATTTTGTCAGAACTCTGCACTGTGATCTGTCTCTCTTGGGTGGCCCTGCATAGCATGGCTCATAGCTTCATTGAGTTATGCAAGCCCCTTCACCGTGGCAAGGCAGTGATCCATGAAGGGGTTTACTGGGAAAGACTGAAGGCAAAGGAGAGGGCAGCAGAGGATGAGATGATTGAATAGCATAACCAGCTCAAGTTGACATGAATCTGGGTAAATTCTGGCAGACAATGAGGGACAGGAAGGCCTGCCGCCCATGGGTCACAAAGAGCTGGACATAACTTAGTAACTGAGTAACAACTTCCTCCCCTGTGTGAGTGCTATAGAGCAGAGGTATCTGCTTCACCATTAGGGCAGATTTGAATATCCATACCCACTCAGGACAGAAAAAGGATATGGGTCTCATTTTTTCCATAAGTACATGTCAGAAAGTAATCCAAAATTATGTAACTATGCAACCATTCTTGTGACTACTCAAAAATAAAGCACCATTCACAACCCAGAATGGGAGACTTTTTCTTTCCTAAAAAAACATATTATATGAACATTTTAAATACCCTAACAAACATTCAGACAGGCTTGCAGAAACTTTGGCCTACTTACTAAAACATTTGGGCTGTCATATATAAATTTCATGCCCCTTCTATAGAAATGACCCTTCAGAAGGCCAAAAAAAAAAAAAAAAAAAGTTGAGGGTTACATTGGTCAAATTCTTTGGTTGCCAGCTTTAAAGTTTTTCCTTCCTGTGAAAGGCATTCATACATTTAAAGGACTCTGTCCACTGTCTCCCACCTCTTCTATTTTGTCAACAGCAACAACCTAAGAAATAAAATGTATAAATCACCACACAGTACATCCTCCAAATTCATTTCTTCAGCCATCTATCAATCATGCAGCACTTCTTACTACTGCAGATTTCAAATATTTCTTAACTATGGCTTCCATTCCCTGCTGTATGCTCAGTCTCTAAGTCATGTCCAACTCTTTGTGATCCCATGGACTATAGCTCGCCAGACTCCTCTGTTCCTGGGATTTCCCAGGCAAGAATACCAGAATGGGTTGCCATTCCCTTCTCCAGGGAATTTTGTTCCAACCCAGAGATTGAACCTCTGTCTCCTGCATTGGCAGGCAGATTTTTTACCATTGAGCTACCTGGGAAGCCCTTCCAAACCACAACTGTACCTAAATCAAAGATAAGGTATACTGGAATTGACAAGAAAGTAAGAAATTTAGATTTCTTTTTCCACCTCCAAAGGCCAGGACACTTGAAGGATGTCCTTTTACATTTTAATCCCAGTTCCCTAGAAGCAAAATGTGTAAGTATTCATAGTATAAAACAAAGGGAATCAAAAGAATAATTTCATGCCACAACTATTATTATGAGCGATAAAATGGCTAGTTAGAAGGCAATTCACACTTTAACCACTTTTGGAAACAGATGGTTCTAAATGTGACTAATTTTCCTCAACATTTAACAGCAACATCAGAAATTAAACATGTTACAGAAACCATTAAGGTTCGGTCCTACCCCTGTTTTTATCAGTGTTGTCTATTAGGGAAATCATACCACATTAGCGTATTTACATTAACTGAAGGAGGAAGCTTGAAGAAAGACAAGAATTAGCTATTCACTGCATGCTCCAAAGGGAATGCTGGCTTCTCCTTTCCCATTTTAAACCAAACACTTGCTGGTTTCCCTTTTGGCCAAGAAAGTTGATGGATCAAGTTCAGGTTTTAAAATAAATTCCCTTAGCTAGAATCCTGATGCATTCCCAGGAGCTAAGGTATATTTCCACCTCAGATGAATAAGAATATCCTACTTGTAAATGTCTTCATCTATCAAATAGTAAGAGGGCTTGAGGCAGCAATCCCAACTCTAATCCTGGTTTTGTCTGAACCTACAGCAAACAATAAAGGAAGAATGCAGATTTATACGCTCCTCCTGGTGGCTTCCTTGGTGGCTCAGATGGTAAAGAATCTGCCTGCAATGCAGGAGGCCCAGGTTTGATCCCTAGGTTGGGAAGATCCCCTGGCAAAGAGAATATTCTTGCCTGGAGAATTCCATGGAGAGAGGAGCCTGAATGACTAGTCTATGGGGTCGCAAAGATTCAGATACGACTGAGTGACTAACACTTTCACTTTCACCTGCTGGTCTGCACAGGCACAGTTCAAACTCCAAGCCTTGACATGCATTGGCTGTGTTGAGTTTTCTCAACTTCAGTGAAACTTGTTCCCCCAAGCCCTCTGTGTTCATATATGACTTAGATGATATAAAAATCTGAAGTGTTTGTAAAGGCTTCTTCTGAAATCCTTCACTCTAAAGATGTGATCATCATTAGCATCTCCTGTCCTCCCTTTTCAAGGCTGCATTTTAAATGATTTATGAAGAAATACAGATATGGATGTTTGACTCTCAAAAGGTCAACGTCAAAATAAGCAGGGGGCCGAGGTGTCGCCTACCATTCCCAACAAGGGCAGTGGGACAGCAAAAGTCCTGAGACAGGTGAATGAGGGTGAGGAAGGAGACAGGGAGCCTGGTGAGCTCAAAGCCTTAGGGTCCTTTAGTCTGAGAAGATGGAGAATGAAAAGAAGAATGACTGAGGATGACCAACGTCTTTAAGGTCATTAGGAAGAGAGGAAGCATCAACCAGAACTTGTTCACACAACTAGAATAGACTTGGCGGAGGGGGGGGGGAGACTTCCCTGGCGGCCCAGTGGTAAAGAATATGCCTTGCAATGCACAGAACATGGGTTTGATCCCGGGTTGGGGAACTAGAATCCCACATGCTGCAGAGCAATTAAGCCCAAGCATCACAACTACTGAGCCTGCACACCACAACTAGAGAGTTTAGGCACTGCAGCTAAAGATGATGCGAGGAAGATCCCACAGCTGCAACCAGACCTGACACAGCCAGATAAATAAGAACTAGGGAAAGGCTGGGGGCCTGAAAAGATGGGCAATTTTGACATTGCAAACAGAAGCATTTAGGATAAAATAGTGCTTTCCACAGTAAATCGATGCAAGTAAATAATTTCCTCAAGCCTCTTCCCTTTATGTAATGATCAAATGAACTAATATCTGTAGAGCTCTAGAAGAGTATACATGTTAAATAATCAATGACTACTTATTATCAACATCATCAATTCCTTCTTCCAAATTACAAGATCCTTAGAGACTGGGTTGTATCTCATTCACATTTTAATTCCTGCACAGTGCCCTGCACACAGAACATGTGCCTGCTGGCCAACATTAAAGAACCAGCTCTCCAGGGATGGGGAAAACTGACGTGGAGTGATGACCAGTTTCCATGGTATAAATACCCCCATCAGGGTGAAGTTCAAGCAATCAAGAAGATGTCACTGAAAATGGTATTGGGAAGAGATGCACATCATCCTTTCTTGGGGGCTGTAAAAGCTGCTCCAGTCCATGACTGGATTCATTTATTAAATAATTATGGAACTGAAAATAGGCCAAACCTTAAATGATTTTATACAATGGCCAGCAGAGAGTCAGGTACATGACTGTTAGGAGTAGAAGCATCCATTCACCATCACCTGTACTCAGTAAAATAATCAGGTTTTTCTCACAACTAAGAATTTGACCTCTTCATCACTCATATGTCACTATGACCAAGGAATTCTACTTGTAACTTTAGCAGAAAACCTTATCATAACAGAATACATGGGAACTGTATGTGCCCATAAACAAAAACTATGTGCTATGGTATTTAGTGTTACCAATAAAATGTATACTATGGGTTAATAAACCAGGAACACTAAGTGATAAATGAAATGAATATGAGTCACTCAAGAGAAAAAAACCACAAAACATTAGAACACTTAGTGAATTCTCAGTTAATACGATCTCTTCTTATGAAGATGCCTTCCTTCTACACAGACTCAAGGCCCTGTTGTCCTTGAATGGTCTACATCAACTCCCTCTTGATCTACTAATAGTCCAGTCCCACACTAGGTCCCTCCCAGGGCATGCTGCCTCAGCCACCCATGGGAGCACGTCACCCTGGGGGTTCTGTCTCCCTGCCTTTCTGATCTCCCTAACCTATACTGAAGGTACTCAGAAACAGAAGCATACTTCGAACTGCTTTTCTGCTTAGCAAAATTAGTCTCTGAAATCTGTTTTCTTTTCCTCCTCTTTTAAAATGAGGCCCAGCTTAAAGATTCTGAACTTAGCAGGAGACTACATTTGATTTCCTGCTAAGTGAATTGGTGGAGAGACTTCATTGATCACTGATTGATCAATATGCCAGTCATGGGGCTGGTGAGAGGGTGAGGGTAGGATGCATGGGTATCAAGACAAATTTGATATGCTTTCTGACTTTTAACAAGCTTGCCACCCAGTAGGAGAACTAAACATATAAAACTCTAATATTTTAAGTAGATAACTTTAATATAATATGATACAACAGGGAAACAATAGGCATTAGGTGCTTTAGGAACTAAAAGGAAGTCACTAAACCCAGTCTGTGAGTTGGATGGAGTCAGGAGGCTTCCTATATAGATGAGCCTGACCCTGAGTTTTTGCTTGCTTCTTTTTTAATGCAGAATTTATCAAGGTGGCTTTATACACAGTAAAAATTATATTTTTAGGTATACAATTTTATGAATTTTAACAAATGCATATGGGTACACAGCCATTTGCCTGATCAAGAGATAGAATATTTCCATCCCTTTAAAATGTTCCCTTAAACCTTGTTGTGGTCAAACTCTTTCTCCATATTCAGCCAGTGACAATCCCTGATACGATTTCTATGCCTATAGTTTTGCCTTCTCCAGAATGTCCTCCAATAAAGGGAATCATAGAGTATGTAGCTCTTTGTGTCCAGCCTTTTTTATTCATCATAAATGCTTTTGAGACTTACCCATGTTGTTGTACACATCAGTAGTTTGTTCCTTTCTATCACTGAGTAATATTCCATTGCATACAAGTATCCCAGTTTGTTTATCCATACAGAAGTTGAGGGACTTTTGGACTGTTTTCAGTTTGGGCAATTGTGAATAATGCTGCTACAAACAAAAATAAAATAAAACGAGCCCCAGCTTTGGTGGCTTTCATCTGCGAGGAGGAACACTATTTTTGCTCTCATTTCTGTTTTAAACTGCTCAGTCTTTCTTGGTGTATCTCCCTCAGTCTCCACTCGACTTCTCTCAATCTCTGAGTGAGTGTAAATTTCTGCGTGTCTATTTAATCAGAGTGCTTCTTCAGCATGAGATGTAACTTACAATGAAAACCTTCTCTCAGTTAATGCCTCACTAACTGAACTCTTCCCTTCCTTTAAGAAAAAGTCTTCACACTTCAGGCAGAAATATTCATACTCTGCCAGTATATCATGTATCTCTCACCTCTGGACATCTCTGTCTGAATGTTTTTCTCTCCCGGTCCCAGGTACAGCAGTCCATACCTCTCTTCTCCTTAAAGAAGACACACAGCTTTTCCAGGTCCAATAAACAGATAACCAAGATTGCAAAAAAAAAAAAAAAAAATTCATCAGCCTAACCAAGTACAATAAAATGTAACTGGGGTTAGGATCACAGGCATCCATAAACAACTATGTATTTGATTTCATTGAGTTTATTGTTCTAATACCAGGTGACATTCATCAGCAGATCAGTCTACAAATTATTAAATCTCAAGAAGATTCTACACTCTTGCTTTCCTTGGCAGAAATAAATCCCTTGTTTAATATATGTGTGGAGACAAATTAATTCTTCTCCCTCTACATTATTCCTGCCAAAGAGAGCTCTATCATAACATATATCACGCAGATGCTTAAAAAAATAGTGTCTTATTTTTAATAGTCATTAAAAGCATTTTTAAATTCATGAATGTTGGAGTTTGCACCCAAGTAGGAGGGATAATGGGACCAACTTATGAAGAGGGCTTGACAAATGAGGCTCAAGGATTTACCAAAACATGTAATTTGGGAACCCCTGTTTAAGAAACATAACAAGGGCTTCCCTGGTGGTCCAGTGATTAAGAATCCACCTGGACATGCAGGGGACATAGGTTCAATTCCTAGTCAGGGAAGCTCCCACATGCTGCAGGGCAACCACGCCTGTGTGCTGCAACTACTGAGCCCACGTGCCTAGAGCCCATGACCTGCAGCAAGAGAGGCCACCACGATGAGAAGCCTGCACACTGCAACTGGAGTGTAGCCCCAGCTCGCCTCAACTCGAGAAAGCCTGCGTGTAGCAATCACTGACTCAATAGACGTGAGTTTGAGCAAGCTCCGGGAGTTGGTGACGGACAGGGAAGCTTGGCGTGCTGCAGTCCATGGTGTCACAAAGAATCAGATATGACTGAGCGACTGAACGGAACTGAGTGTGGCAATGAAGAACCAGGGCAGCCAAAAGTAAAAATAATAAATAAATCTTAAAAAAAATACAACAATAATGAATATAGAATTAGGTATAAAAGAAAATCGTTACTTAACATGGGTATGTGCAAAGTGAGGAGTCCTGAAAATTAAATTTCATAAGCTTCATGGTAAACTACCTCCCACCTAGGTTTTCCTAAGAGTCCCTACCAGTGCTTTCTATGTGTTAAATCCATTACAGAGGGATGCCTACTTAATCATCATCCCAGCCTTTTGAGAAATGCACTATTTCTAGCTTTGCTGCAAACGGAAGAGACCAAGGTTTAAAAAAGTTCAGCAACTTGTCCAAGGTCGCAGTGCCATAGAGGATAGAGTTAGCACCTAACTCCAGCACCCTACGGTTGGCCAGAACACAATGTGGCCTCCTAAGACCGAAAGATTATACAGAAGTCTTACTTCTACATTTCTCAACATTAGTTTATTTTTATTCCATCCTAACTTTCCCAAGCAAAAAAAGGCACAAACATAAGAGTGTTTAAAGTGCACATAAATCTGGAGCTTGAAGTTGCACAGAAGCGACTCCATCATTAGGTCTTACATTTTCATCCCCAATTGCTCCAATTCAATCCTCCCAAACACAATGAGCCCCTTCATCAGTCATGGCCAAATGGGTTTCGAGTGGATGAAGGTTATCGCTGCTGGTTGTGGGGTTCTCCAAATCACTAAATTCAGATCATTTCGAATGTCAAACTGGCACTTAACAGGCAACAGCTGAGAATCTGACTTGATTTTATTTTGGAGTAAAATCCTTTCCGAGCTAAGGTATTATACGATAATTCCTCACATTACCTAGAAGTGTCATCAAATAGAAAATAAAGATATTCTTCACCTCCTTAAGTAATTCAGAAACATTGGAGATGATCCTTCTAATGCAGAAAGCTCAGGAATAAAGTTGCTCACTTTCAACGGGAGCATTAACTTTCTTAGGACCCAGAAGCTATCGGGTGCAATGAAATAGGTAATCTGATAAATGGACCTTAAGAGGCAGAAAGAGCTAAGTGTCAAATGTATCCACCACCAGATCTCATTTAAAACTGAAATTAAAGCCACAAAGACCTGTGCAAGCATGAATAAAGCTAATCAAGAGTGTTTTCTAAACATACTGTACTTCACACACAACATACACACACACATAGAGCCTTGCCACAGCAACAGTACTGCTATGTTCCAACCAAAAAGAGAGCTTTAGACAGATTTGTCAACGTCATCCTTATTTTCAAAGCAATTTAAGAGCAGCTTACTTGCTTACCAGTTAAGAACCATTTGCTGTCAGTATGCATGGGTGCTCAGTTGTGTTTGACTCATGGACAGTAGCCCACAAGGCTCTTCTGTCTACGGGATTTTCCAGGCAAGAATACTGGAGTGGGTAGCCATGCCCATCTCCAGAGGGTCTTCCCAACCCAGGGATTGAACTCTGTCTCCTGTATCTACTGCATTAACAGGCAGATTCTTTACCAATGAACCATCTGGGAAGCCCTTTGTTATCTGTAATGGAGGGGAAGGAAAAGGGAGAAAAGCACTGTGTTCCTAAATTCTGGCTGGCATACTAAGAAAAATTTTCCAGATGAACTGAATGGCCTGCTGCCTCTGCCATCTCTTTTTTGTAACACACTCTAAAGATGTGCTCCCTATAACAGCATGGGGCACCAAGGACAAGTCTGAAGGGACTAAATAAGCAGGAACCTAAAGTCAGGATCCTGTAAGCTTGTTTGAACTGAAGGGGCCCAAGTGCAGCATAATCTCAGACTCACACCACTCGCCAAGGAGTTGAATTTGGTATGGAGTGGAGCTATTTTGAGCCTCATACAAAGATAAAGTTATTATCTTTTCAAGAATCCAAAAGGTCTCCTTGGAGGTCACTTAAACATTCTGAGCATCACTTTTTCCTTTTTTTCCTTCAAATATTTATTGAACACCATGTGCCAGGCACTGAGGTAGGAGCTGTATGTAGATAGTCATTCATCTATGATTATCTTGTTCATTCTTTTGACCCCAGGACATAGCATGGTACCTGGCATATAGAAGGTGGGTCAAAAATAGCATCATCATCATCATCACTCTTGTTAATGGTAGAAGCATTCAAAGGTGCCACAGAGGTCAACGTTTTTCAGAGGTGCACTCCTATCAGGCTCAAGGAGAGAGAGAGAGAGTATGTGTGTGTGTATTAGTCACTCAGTTGTGTCCAACCCTGCAATCCCATGGACTGTAGCCCACCAGGCTTCTCTGTCATGGACTTATCCAGGTAAGAATACTGGAGTGGGTAGTCATTCCCTTCTCCAGGGGACCTAAAAAGTCCTGATTCTAACAGCTGTCAACTACTCAGGGGACAGTTTAGGCAGGAGTACGACACAGTGAATGACCTCATCAGGGCTCTCTTTGTCACAATTCTCCACTCAAGTCACAAAAGCATGTTACTGTGAGGCTAAAATGAGTTTTTACTGGTTAGAAAAAATGATTCTTGTATTTGTCATCAGAAATCTACAGTATGACTTTTTAAGGAAACACTAAACAGACTACTAGGGGACCAGGGAAAATGAGCAGGGGGGCCAGGCCATATGTTCAGGAAGAAGCCCTTCTGCAAGTAAGGCAGAAACCGAGGCAAAATCCTGAGAGGGTCCCTGAGGTGAAGAGGTAGAGAATTTGGTGAGCTAAAAGGCAGTGAGCTCTTTAGCTTGGGAAGAAAGAATGAAAGGGGGAATGATCAAAGGCTATAAAATCATGAAGAGTAAGGAGACCATAAACATGGGTTTGTTCACAAGACGAAAGACTGGAGATGGAAAATATGAGAAGTGAAGACAGATAATGGATTGGATGTAATCACCTAAGAGAAAATCACTAAAGAGAAAAAGATGAAGGGCAAAGTCAAGACTGACGGCAAGATTGGACGGCAACGTCCGTCCAGAGGAGGTTGAATGTCTACTGGCCACATTTTTACTGCCTCTCTACTAGGTTTCTAGCTTCACGCTAAGCTCTTTCCTAATGATCGCATTTGATCCTAATAACAACCCCTCCAGGGAGAATGTCGAGTTTTTTCATAGTTGCTCGAATGCTTGGTCAATTAAATTCACTGCTAGTGACTGCATTCCACCAGAATAGCTAGGTTATTTTCAAGTTTCCATGATGTCTCTAAATCCCTCGCTCCTGGTCACTCAGTCTTTGTGTTTACCTATTTCTCTGTTCCAATTTCACTCTAATTGAATTTGGAGTAACTCTGCTATTTGAACAACCAGACCCCTTGTTCTCCTTCCTAGGGAATTCCCCCATCAGTCTCTTTATCTGTTATAGATTGAATGTATGAGGACTCCTCAAATTGTTAAGTTGTAAATCCATCATCCTATGTGACGGTATTAGGATGTGATGCTTCCTGGAGGTAATTAGGATTAGAGGAGGTCATGAGGGAGGAGCCCTCATGAATGGCATTAATGCCCTTTTCAGGGTTAGGAGATAAGGGGATATCCCTAGCAGTCCAGTGGTTAAGACTTCACCTTCCAGTAAAAGGGGTATGTGGTTGAGAAGCTAAGATCCTAAACACCTTGCAGCCAAAAAACAAAAACATAAAACAGAAGCAATATTGTAACAAATTCAACAAAGGCCTTAAAAATGTTCCAAACTAAAACAAAAATCTCAAAAACAGAGAAAGCTTGCTTCCTTCTTGGCTCATTACCATATAAGGATTCAATGACAAATCATCAACCTGCAACCTGGAAAAGGGCTTCACCAGAACCCAATCATGCTGGTATATTATGATCCTGGACTTACAACCTCCAGAACTGTGAGGAATACATTTCTTTTGTTTAAAAGCCACTTCATCAATAGTATCTTTGTTAGAGTAACAACCCAAACTGACTAGGACATTGTTGTACAGAAACCTAGGGTTTCTTTAAAAAAAAAAGAATCAAGCAAGCAAAGAAAGCTGTTTATGTGAGTCCAAAGCAAAATGTAATGTAGACATAGCCAAAAGAAGTCTTTGAGAGCTAGAATAATAAAATGCAGGTTTTAAAAAAGATGGTATTCAGCTGTGATAAACATAAGTGTTTTGAATTTAGTTGAAAAAAATGTAGATGTATATAGGTTTATCCTGTTAAAAAAGAAAAACAGAGATTTGGTCAACAATAAACTAATATGTGGGCTTCTCTGGTGGCTCAGTCAGTAAAGAGTTCACCTGCAATGCAGGAGGCACCGGTTTGTTCCCTGGGTTGGGAAGATTCCCTGAAGAAGGAAATGGCAACCCACTCTAGTATTCTTGCCTGGAGAATCCCATGGACAAAAGGAGCCTGGCGGGCTACAGTCCATGGGGTCGCAAAGAGTCGGACACAACTAAGCAACTATACCACCACCACCACCAATCCCAGTTTGTATCACCAGTTTAATGTAACTTTCACAGGCAATAACATGACTTGGGCCTCAGTAATAGCTACTGTGCACAAATCAGAATATACAACACAGGGACTTCCCTGGTCGCCCAGTGGTTGAGACTCTCCTTCCACTGCAGGGGGCTTGGGTTTAATCCCTGGTTGGGGAACTAAGAGCCCAAACAGTATAAAAACAGAAAAGAATTCACCCACTCCCACCCTCAAAAAGAATACTGCTTTCACTTCTAGAAGCTGTGCCTAGAACAGCTATAATTTGTTCAAGGCAAGTGATCATGACAGTGAAGAAATTCAAGCCCTGTCTTATGAGGAATGATTCCAGTTAATGGCAATACTTAGCTGCAAATATTGAAAGGAAGACCAGGGATCAGGGAGAGAAAATAATTGTTTTCAATTATGCAAAGGGCTCCCATGTGGAGAATTGGTTTGTGTTGGTTCATGTTATACAACTTCAAGAGGCAGAACAAGAACCAATAATAGCAATGACAAAAGCAGTTACCTTTTATTGGGTTCTTTCTTTGTGTCAGATACTACACTATATTATATATATAAGTACCTTATATTCATTACCCTATTTAATTGTCACAACAATCTTGATGTTAATAAGCGGCAGTTACCAAGAAACAGATATAAAACCAACACACAGAATAATATTCTAACAGTTAGTCACCAGAGATTAAATAGGCCATGTTGAAAGACACTGGTGTCTGTCTTGTCACTGCCTATGACCGATTATGTGCTGGAAAACCCTAGGTGAGAGGATGCTGTCGAGAGAATTCGAGCAGCAGATGGGAAGCTGGGTGAGGCCCCACAAGTCCCTTCTAGTATTTGCTGGAATAAAAAAGATATAAACAAGAAAGGCCTAATAGGTTTCTGAATGGATGAAAACAGAGGAAATGAAACAGACTTGAAGGAAAAACTGAAACGTATTTCAAGGAAAGTGAGAGGGCATTAATATAAAACAAGACGTCTTCAGTAACGGAACAGGGTGATTGCTTTCTGGTCTCCTGCAGGGGCCAAGGCGATTGGGTGAGTGAGCCCTGGGGCCACATGCACCCTTCCAATTTTGTGGAGAAACTTCAGATGACATGCTGGCTTCTCTGGATCTTTTTAGGATTTGATAGCTGCCAGATTCTAGAATCCAGCAGGAGTCTCCAAACTCCCACGGCTTCTAACCACCTCAAGATGCTATTCCCCTTAATTGTGTGCCTGCCAAACCAGCCTTGTGGACTCCAAAAGGCCTTGGACAATCCAAAAACCTGCCAGCAGCAAAGAAAACTATGGGGAAGTGAGTAGACTGGAGTTCTTCAAAATAGTACTGGGAGTAATTGAGATATTTAGAACACGACATGTGATGGCATTCGATTTTAGAAGCCATAGCCAAAGCCCATCTCCATTTTTCTTCCTGTCTCTCATGCGCTCTTTGCCTAGAGGAGCAATTGGATCTACTTTTTAAGATGTGCTTCCTACAAGGAAGGGAAAGAGGAGGGAATGAAGGACACATGAAAAAGTAGAGGGCAGCACAGAGGTGAAGGAGAAAGAGAAGAGGAAAGAACAGTACACTTGCAGACATATGCAAAGAGTGGGGTTGTGCCCCCTTAAAGATAGTAAGGGACTAATGGAATGGTAACAGCTGAACTGTAAGAACAGGGGAGCCAAGTCTACATGAAGCAGCTCAGGATCCAAGTGGAAGACACAGATGTCAGCTGCCACCACACACCACTTCCTGGGACTTCTCTGGCAGTCCAGCAGTTAAAACTCTACTCTTTAAATGCAGGGGGTGCACATTCCACCCCTGGTCAGGGAACTAAGATCCCACATGCCGTGCAGCCCCCCAAATATTAAACAAAAAACCATTGCTTCCTGCCTTTCACCTCAGAAATACGAAGGAGAGTCGATATCAAAAGTTAATAAAGGACTTCCCTGGTGATCCAGAGGTTGAGAATCTGCCTGCCAATGCAGGGAACGCTTGTTCAATCCCTGGTGTGGGAAGATCCCACATGCCACGGGGCAACTAAGTCCATGTGCCCCAACTACTGAAGCCCATGCACCCTAGAGCCCATGCTCCACAAGAGAGATCAGCGCAATGAGAAGTCCGCATATCACAACTAGAAAGTAGCCCCTACTCGCTACAACTAGGGAAAACCTGAGTGCAGCAACGAAGACCCAGTGCAACTCCCAAAAAAGTTAACGTCAAAAAGCCTTTGAGATCCCATTTTTTCCCCAAATATTGAGCCAGTGTGCCAGTACATCAGCTACCACCTCTTCACTGGGAAATGCACTGTCCTGGCCTATAGTTTTGTCCTAGGAGGGCAGTATACCCATTTGCTAAATGATGTTTCTAGAAAAAACCCTTGCTCTTGAGCAGCAACAGGAGAGTCACAGAAATTCAACTCCAGCAAGTACCCTCTCAAAGCCATTTTTCCTAGTTCCCCTGCATAAAGCAGGTTTATCCCTCCATTTAAACAACAACAATTTGTTTTATTTTGATAGGTCTTCCTAAATAATGGTTTCATCATTAAACATCTGGCTTCTTCCTAGCAGATTAGGTCTCCAATGAGGAAAGTGTGTTTATAATTTTAATTTGAAACACAGCACATTAATATGCTGAATCTCATAATGTTTGCCTTAACCTGTTTGGAGAAATTATGACTACAAATATCTTGTACACAACACCTCTAACTACCAGCTTGTACAAACAACATAAGAGCCGGAGAGCCTCATCCAGACGATTGGAACCACTTCAGAGGCGATCATGATTAGTGCTTTGGCTGGAAGCCACATTTTACACATAAACTCAGCATCTGTCTCTGAGATGCTGTCCTGGGCTAACAGACCCACCTCCACTGTTACTAATAAGCACATTCAGGAGAACCAGATGGTCTGACGGGAAGAATCTGCCTTTTCCTGAGCTAGGCACACTGGAGGGAGGGTGTCCAAGGGAGGCATTGAGTCCTATTTCCTCAGGCTCCAGGTCCCTGTGATGCACAGTCTCCACTAAAAAAGAATGTAAATGAGGGTGCTATTCATTATTTACGGCTGGCACCTTGCCATCCCCTCCTCCTCTGGGTGATGGCTGCCCGTAGGAACAGGGAAAGCATCTGATGAGAGCTGGGCAACCCTGGAGGCGACGAGTCGTTGCAAAGCAGTTTCTTTTCTTCTGCTGAGGATCCTGCAGGCTCAGCATTTTTGGCCCACAGAACAGCTGAGCTTTTCACTTCCTTCATAACAAAGCACTGGAGTTCTTTGGCCTCCACATTTGTTCCAGGGGTGTTTGTTTACAACCCAACCCAGAAAAGCAGTCTTGCTGCTCTATTCTCTTTCCAGAGCTAAGGTTCTTTCCCCTGAGCCTGGGTTCAAGGAAATAGAAAAACCGTTGGTCTACACAGGGGAGACACTCGCAAGCAAGTTCAAGACTCAACTGGCCAGAAGCTGCATCAAGAGAATGGCTCCTTCCTTTTGAGTGAGTGTCTACAGACCTTAAGCCATGATACTTATATATTTCACAGAGCTACATCATCTTTCGCAAACTGATTTCAAGCAACCTGGGAGTATGGAACATGCTTTATACTTACTCTTAATTTCTCCAAAGTAGCAACCTAACAGTGTCCAGAACATCATTGTTAGACCCTTAAACATGGTTTTTGACTCTTCAGTGAATGTTGTGACTGAATATAAAATGTTTAACTTTATATTTTGAATTGGATCAAATTTATTCCTGTACACATTTCAAAACTGAAAAGCTCTTGTTGCTGGGGTTGACACAGACCAGCTCTGTGTGTTGACTGCCAAACATTAGATTCTTTTCTATCCCATCTGAGAGTCTTCTCCTTTCAAAGATATAACCCCAACTGTTAAGAAAAAAATTAAACAGAGAGTAATGGATATGCCTGTATGCTTTCTTTTTGAATGTGGAAAAATTTTCTTGCCTAAGGATATAAAATATGCTGGCTGCTAGTACTAGTCCAGATCCTTTGAGGCAAGTGACAAAATCCCAACCCTATTCTTGTCAAGGTGGTAGGGATGTGTTGGCTTCTGAATTCAAACTATAAAAAGGGCCCGGATGGAGCTACACTCAGGGTTGGGTGGATACAAGGACACAGAGTTCTCCTCTCCCTCTCTTCCTCCTCCCCACCCCTCATCTCTGAATGGGCCTGCATACTTGCTTCACTTTCTCTATACAACTGACCCCACACATTAGAGACATGGCCACAGGCAACCCAGGCTTACATCCCTCTAACCACACAAAGAAGACTGCAAAAAAAAAAAAGGATTGTTTCTCCCCATCAGTTCCAGTTAGAAGTGGGAAGGATCTGGTTGGCCTAAGGTGAATCAGGTTCCCATGCCTGGGCCAGTCACGTGACTAGAGGGAGCGTAAATGAGCTCAGCTCTGACTCTGTCACATGTCTGCCTCTGACCCAGGAGAGAGAACCAGCAGGCTCCCACCAGTGATCCATGAGGAAATACACTTTTCAAAGATAAGGAGTGCTGCTGCCAGGAAAAGAGTCTGGGCAACTCAATGTTTTCTACGATACTTCGTTGTTGTTTAGTTGGCTAAGTCATGCCCAACTCTTTTGCAACTTCATGGACTGACAAAACGTAGTCCACTGAAGAAGGCAGTGGCAAACCACTTCATTATTCTTGCCTTGAGAACCCCATGAACAAGATGAAAAGGCAAAAAGATAGGACACTGGAAGATGAACTCCCCAGGTCGGTAGGTGCCCAATATGCTACTGGAGAAGAGTGGACAAATAGCTCCAGAAAGAATGAAGAGACAGAGCCAAAGAAAACACAAGGCCCGATTGTGGATGTGACTGGTGATGGAAATAAAGTCTGATGCTATGAAGAACAATATCATGTAGGAATGTTAGGTCCAAGAATCAAGGTAAATTAGAAGCCATCAGACAGGAGATGGCAAGAGTTAACATCAACATTTCAGGAATCAGTGAACTAAAATAGACTGGAATGGGCAAATTTAATTCAGATGACCATTATATCTACTATTGTGGGTAAGATTCCCTTAGAAGAAATGGAGTAGCCCTCATAGTCAACAAAAGAGTCCAAAATGCAATACTTGGGTGCAATCTCAAAAATGACAGAATGATCTCTGTTCATTTCCAAGGCAAACCATTCAACATCACAGTAATCCAAATCTATGCCCCAATCACTGATGCTGAAGAGCTGAAGTTGAATGGTTCTATTAAGACCTACAAGACATTCTAGAACTAACACCAAAAAAAAAAAATCCTTTTCATCATAGAGGAATGGAATGGAAAGTAGGAAGTCAAGAGACACCTGGAGTAACAGGCAAATTTGGCCTTGGAATACAAAATGAAGCAGAGCAAAGGTAAACAGATTTGCCAACAGAACACACTGGTCATATGCAAACACCCTCTCCCAACAACACAAGAGACAACTCTACACATGGACATCATCAGATGGTCAACACTGAAATCAGATTGATTATATTCTTTGCAGCCAAAGACAGAGAAGCTCTATACAGTCAGCAAAAACAAGACCGGGAGCTGACTGTGGCTGGACTCCTTCTTGCCAAATTCAGACTTAAACTGAAGAAAGTAGAGAAAATCACTAGGCTATTCAGGTATGACCTGAATCAAATCCCTTACAATTATACAGTGGAAGTGATAAATAGATTCAAGGGATTAGATCTGATAGACAGAGTGCCTAAAGAATTATGGACAAAGGTTCGAAACACCGTACAGGAGGCAGTGATTAAAAACATCCTCAAGAAAAAGAAATTCAAAAAGGCAAAATGGTTGTCTGAGGAGGCCTCACAAATAGCTGAGAAAAGAAGAGAAGTAAAAGGCAAAGGAGAAAAGGAAAAATATATCCATCTAAATGCAGAGTTCCAAAGAACAGCAAGGAGAGATAAGAAAGCCTTCCTAAGTGATAAATAGAAGAAAATGAAAGAAATAGAGGAAAATGAAAGAATGGGAAAGACTAGAGATATCCTCAAGAAAATCAGAGATACCAAAGGCACATTTCATGCAAAGATGGGCACAATAAAGGACGGAAACAGTATGGACCTAACAGAAGCAGAAGATATTAAGAAGAGGTGGCACTGATACACAAAAGTACTATATTAATAAGATATTCATGACCCAGATAACCACGATGGTGTTATCATCTAGAGCCAGACACCCTGGAGTCATGTGGGCCTTCAGAAGCATAAGCATTGTTACAAACAAAGTGGAAGTGATCCAGCTGAGCTATTTCAAATCCTAAAAGATGTTGCTGGGAAAGTGTTGTACTCAAAATGCCAGCAAATTTGGAAAACTCAGCAGTGACCACAGGACTGGAAAAGGTCAATTTTCATTCCATCCTAAAGAAAGACAATGCCACAGAATTTCCAAAACACTGCACATTAGCAAAGTTAATACTGAAAATCCTCCAAGCTAGGCTTCAAAATTTTTCAAGCTAGGTTCAACTACCTGAATCAAGAACTTTCAGATATTCAAGCTGGATTTAGAAAAGGCAAAGGAACCAGAGATCAAATTGCCAACATCCGTGGGATCATTAAAAAAGGAACAGAATTCCAGAAAAACATCTACTTCTGCTTCATTGACTATGCTAAAGCCTTTGACTATGTGGACCATACGAAACTGTGGAACATCCTTAAAGAGATGGGAATAACAGACCACCTTACCTGCCTCCTGTGAAACCTACATGCATGTCAAGAAGCAACAATTAGAACCGGACATGGAATAACAGACTGTTTAAAACTGGGAAAGGAGTACGTCGAAGCTGTATATTGTCACCCTGCTTATTTAACTTATATGCAGAGTACATCACGCAAATGCCAGGCTGGATGAAGCACAAGCTGGAATCAAGATTGTCGGGAGAAATATCAATAACCTCAGATCTGCAGGTGACACCACCCTTATGGCAGAAAGCAAAGAGGAACCAAAGAGCCTCTTGATGAAAGTGAAAGAAGAGAGTGAAAAAGCTGGCTTAAAACTCAACATTCAAAAAACAAAGATCATGGCATCTAGTCCTATCACTTCATGGAAATAGATGCAGAAACAATGGAAACAGTGACAGACTTTATTTTGGGGGACTCCAAAATCACTGCAGATGGTAACTGCCACCATGAAATTAAAAGAAGCTTGCTCCTTGGAAGAAAAGCTATGACAAATCTAGACAGTATATTAAAAAGCAGAGACATTACTTTACCAACAAAGGTACAGGACTGCATTTTTCAGTAGTCATGTTTGGATGTACCAGTTGGACCATAAAGAAAGCTGAGTGCCAAAGAATTGGTGCTTTTAAACTGTGGTGATGCAGAAAGAGGACTCTTGAGAGTCCCTTGGACTGCAAGATCAAACTGGTTAACCCTAAAGGAAATCAGTCCTGAATATTCATTGGAAGGCCTGATGCTGAAGCTGAAGCTCCAATCCTTTGTCCACCCAATGCAAAGAACTGACTCACTGGAAAAGACCCTGATGCTGGGCGAGACTGAAGGCAGGAAGAAAAGGGGATAACAGAGCATGAGATGGTTGGATGGCATCACCGACTCAAGGGACATGAGTATGAGCAAGCTCTGGGAGTTGGTGATGGAAAAGGAAGCCTGGTGTGTTGCAGTTCATGCGGTTGCAAAGAATCAGACACAACTGAGTGACTGAAATGATCTGAACTGGACTCCCATGGACCCACCAGGCTTTTCTGTCCATGGGATTTCCGAGGCAAGAATACTGAAATGGGTTGCCATTTCCTTCTCCTTCTTCCCGACCCAGGGATGGCACCCACATCTCCAGCCCTGGCAGGTAGATTCTTTACTGCTGAGCCAGCAGAGAAGCCCTATCTCTCATATAATATAGTTTTGTGAGTGGGAGGGGGGAGTTACGCAACACATGTTTTTATTATTTTATGTCAGATGTTTGTTGCTTCAAATAAGTTTACTTCTACAACTTTGGAGAGTGAAGACAGGGATTGAACTCTTGATAATATTTTTTTTTAATTTTCTTTACTTTATTGTGTTAGTTTTGCCATACATTGACATGAATCCGCCATGGGTATACATATTTTTGATCTTTACCCTAAGAACTTTTGAGAAATTCAGAAATTCTGCTATCTCACACCTCATTTCTAATGTTTTACTGCTGTTGTTTTTGTCTTAATTAAAATCCTATGTGGTAGGAGTTTTAAAAGGCACATAGTTCTACAAGGGGTGGTTATGGAAAATAATTGTTCTCCTATAACCTCCCCTCCATACCAGTAAAGCACCTTTACTATTTAATTGAGTATTTACCTCCATAACTCTAATAGCAAGTATAAGCTTTTTCCTTTTGCATTTTTAGTTTTTAGTATTACTTACTGGGACTTCCCTGGTGGTCCAGTGGTTAAGAACCTGCCTTGCAATGCAGGGGACTTGGATTCGATCCCTGGTCAGGAAACTAAGACCCCACAAGCCCGTGTGCCACAACTAGAGAGCCCTTACGGCTACAATAAAAGATCCTGCATGCTGCAACTAAGATCCAACTCAAATAAATATTTTTTAAGTATTACCTATTGATTTCCCTTATTAAAAATGAATATTTCACTTTTTTTCTGCCCCAGCTCCCCAACACACACACACACACAGGCATACTTGGCAATTCTCTGTGCCCCAACCTATTTTTATCATACTTCTGGTCTGCTCATTATCCACTTTCACATTATGATTATATAAATGCTATTCTACTACTGAACCATGAAGTCTATTATAATTTTACTTCTTTCTTGTACAACTTTCTATTTTCCCTAGTTTTGCTTAAGTTTCTTAGGAATTCTCACTACTGTTTTCTTCAGACTCTCCCCTAATTACCCAACTTTCCTATCAATTCAGTCAAACACTACCATTTTATTTTTGGAATTTTCTCTTCCTGGACCTTCTGACCAGCTCCAATCTTCTGGTTGCTCTCTTGCCCTGTTACACAGATTCATCCAGGAGTCTCCCTCCACCATTATCCTGGAAATTTTCTTCACCTCTCACTTGGGTTGAATTCTTGTTTCTCACTATCTGTATTATCATTATCATTTGTTTATTTGTTTTGACAAATACTTCTTCCAGTTGCCTTATGAGAAAAATCTACAGGAGGCAAAATACTGTGGCCTCACATGTCTAAAAAAAAAAATATATATATATATATATATATTTATTCAATTGGTACACTTCACTGATATTTTAGCTGGGTATAGAATTCTATGTTAGAGAGCACATGCAGAGTCTAAAGTGATTTGGATTCCTGATTCTTTGACTATAATCTTGCGCTTGTTCTTTCAAAGCTTTTAGGACCATTTTGACCTCAGGATTCAGAAATATTTTCAGGATGTGCCTAGGCAGGAATCTATTGTCATCTATTTTTCTGGATACTTGACGGATCTTTTCATGCTGAAAACTTCAGGGTCTAAGTTCTTTTTATCCTGAAACCTCCAGCCCTTGAATTATTTATTGGCTATTTTCCCTCATTTTTGTTCACTCAATTCTCAATTTCAGGAATTTCTATATTCAGATGTTCAAACTCTTCATCTAATCTAATTTTCTTATCCTCTTTTCTACTGTTTTATGTTTTCTTGCCTTCTTATTCTGGTTTCTACAAAATTTCCACAATCTTATTTTCCAAATTTTATATTAAGGTTATGACTGGCATCATAATTTTTTCCAAGACCATTTTGGTTTCTATTCTTCTGATTTTCCATTTATTACAACATTCTATTCTTGCTTTGTGAATGCAAAACCATCTCTTAACCGATTCTTCCTGAAATTTCCTCAATTTTTTTTTTTTTTTTTGGCCTAAGAGTTTCATTTTAGGGAGAAGTGATTCTCAGATGCCTGGTTGATCCTTCACTGTCTGATCACATTTAAGATTATACCACTAAAACACTGATAGAAGCTTTGAGTATATAGGTTAGATTTTCAGCTCTGCCTTACTGTTTCCTTGGGAAGTCCCCAACATTAATACTTTTAGATCTTTTCTCATAGCCTAGTCAGACTGTTTATCCGATAGTAAATTTCCAACCTCCTGTGTGAAGTAGAAACTGGCTGCCAGCTTAACAAGGAATCAAATGGAACAAGAAAACCAACTTCTCAAATTCAGGAAATTCCCCCCATTTCTATATGGTACCCTTACCCTCTTAAATACTTTATGTACCTTAGTTCAAAGAATTAACTTTAAAACTTTCTGTTGTACTGGGGTAGGGGCAATGTTTAGCTGTTCTTGGTTGGGGAGGGAACAGATGATTCAACCTGCATTCCCAGGTGCTAGTCGTAAAGAACTTGCCTGCCAATGCAGGAGACATAAGAGATGCTGACTTGGTCCCTGGGTTGGGAAGATCCCCTGGAGGAGGGCATGGCAATCCACTCTAGTATTCTTGCCTGGAGAAACCTGTGGACAGAGGAACCCGGTGCACTACTGTCCACAGGGTCACAAGGAGTCGGACACGACTGAAGTGACTTACAACGTATATAGCACATACACGTCCAGTATAGGAGCTACTAGCCAGTGAAGCTATGTAAACTTAAAATAATTTAAGTAAAATTTGAAATTTGGTTCCTCAGTTGCACTAGTCACATTTCAAGTGCTCATTAACCACACGTGACTCGTGGCTGTTGCATTGGCTAGCACAGCTAGAGAACACTACAGAACGTTCTCTGGGCCAGCACTGCTCTAACGTTTCTGAAATACGCTTGTGACCAGTCCTCATGTTTCAGTCCTATATTCCAGCGATATCTGGAATATATATCACTGAGCCCACTGGAAGTTCTGAGGTACAAATCTGGTTGAGTTCTTGGCTTTTCCTATCAGGTTGGTAACTCCATACACACAGTGATCTTGGTTTTGGCCACTGACAAGTCAAAGGACCACAGAGAGGGTCTAGCGCAAAGGAGAGACTCCATACTGTTTACGGAATGCTGAGTAAGCGTTTTCCCTCACAGTTGACTTAGGCTGCAGAGTTCTCAGGTCCGCTAAGTCAATTAACTACTCATCCCTTCTGCTTTCTAGTTTCTAAAATGTTATGGTTAACTCTCCACTTCCACTCTTTCTGCCACCCTCCACGTCCTCTTACTGTCATGTTGGAGGGGTGTCAGGAGGGAACAGGGATAAAGGTTTATACTCAATCACCATTTTTAACCCCAAGTGCATTTCTAAATGAAAGGGAAGGAAAAATAAATTTAGGATACCAACTTTTTAAAGGAAAAGATGTAGGTTTTCTAAGGAAAAAAAGAAAACAAATACCAGACGGGCCCACAAAGATGGGACTTGCACTATACTCAAAAGAGAAAAGACTGATAGTGGTCTTATGAACAAAGTCAACCTATGGCTTAGAAAAATTAGTTGTTTATGGTTTTCTTACATGATGATGATGATGTAATAATGCTTGTTATAGAGCATCCACAGGACAGCATTCCTTATGAGTCAAAGCACGCTCCACCACAGAAGGAGGCAGTCACTTAACCAGCTTCCAACACAGCTACGGCGCACAAATAGGTCGAGGTTTGCCAAGAATCATGTAACCTAGACCAAGAATTGGAAACTAATGACCCAAAGAACCAGGGATGGCCTAGGGTCCATATAGCTGGAGTGCCAGCAGCAGTGTACTTTCAATGATCAGTTCTACAGCCTAACCAGAAGGATAGTGTCTTGGCTGCACAGCTAGCCAAATCTATTCCAGATCATATTCAATATCTTTTTTAAAAAACTGCAATAAAAGTTTAATTTCAGATACTCAGTTCACCATTTATAAATACACTAAAACGTAGTCAATGCTAATTCAGATTAATAATAGGTACAGTATTGTAACAAAACAACTTCTCTAAAAGGTCATAGGCAAACCAGTGACTTGTTTCACCCAGAATATTTAACTGGTTTGAAATAAGAAAATGAACTCTTTTCTAGATTTTGAGGCAAAAACTCTGAAGACATATTATTGTTAAAAAAACAAACAAACAAACAAAAATGGATGACTGATACTCCATTCTGATGTCCTTAGGATCCTAAAGTAGCCCCACTGACAGCTGAACCTTTCCTATCACAGGAAAGAAAATCTCCCCTATTATTAAAAAAGAAGGAAAGAAAATATAAGCACCTAATCCAATATCCTTCTTTTTCTTGATATTTATTTTTTAATTAATTAATTAATTAATTAAATTTTCTTTGCATTATTGTGTTGATTTTGGCATACATTGACATCAATGCTTTTTGTTTAAAAAGAGCAGAGTGAGTTTCTGTAACTAGCAAATAAGAACCCAGACTGCCAAGAATTCATATCACTCATGTTAGGAACCTCTAATTTACACAGAGAGTAGTATAAGAAATAAATAACCCAGCATTTTTAAAAAAGAAGAGTAAGAGATTCTTGGGGTTCTGAATGTTCCATTTTCGGCCCAATAAAAAAAACAATTTGAGGAGGGGAAAAAAAGGTACTTACATAACTTCAAGGTATCTTCTAGAATATTTATTACTCTCTGGTTGTAATACATCTCTACAAACTCTGATACTCCCCACTCCTCTCCTTAGTGTGGGCCGGATGTGCTGACTATAGTCCAGAGTACAGAAAGGGAAAAAGTACTTCTGGAGTGGAGAGACCGCTGGACGTGACCTGACACAGAGACCAAAGTTTACACGGCCGGGGATGCGTCCTGTGACAGCACCGTCTGCCCACCCGTGATGGCAGAACACCCTGCTGCTTCTATGGCATTTCTCCGCAAAAGACATAACTCAGTCTCATGGTGAGAAAAATCACACAGACCCACACTGAGGGAACTTCTACAAAATGCCTCAACAGAAAAACAGAAGGACTCAGAAACGGTCATATCGGAGAAGACACGACAATTGTATCGTGTGGTGTCCTGGATGGGATGCTGGCTAGAAAGAGAACATCGGTAGAAAAGTGACAACATCAGAATAAAGCCTGTAATTTAGTCAATAGTACTGTATTGCACCAATGTTAATGTCTTAGTTTTGGTAAGCATATCACGGTTTAAAAAAAAGACAATCAATTTTTAAATAAGGCTTGGATAAGAAAAAGAAGCCCTAAAATATTGCTTTCTAGAGAGGTATTTATTTCAAGGAACACGATTAAACTCATGCTCTATCCAAATTTATGACCTGCCTTTTAACAGAGCTAAAGCAGTGCTTTGTTACACAGAAAGCCTCTCTCTGTCTTTCTCTGTGTAGCACTGGAAATTTGTGGTCTTTCACATCCATTCCAGAAGCATTAGTCTCTCCTCTGTCAAAGATCTTTATACTCTAAGTTGCAGAAGATGCACTGAAGAAAAACTCACATTTTAAGGCAGGTTAGCTCCCAAGATCTAGCCCCACAGCAATATGGAATAAAATTATTTTAAAAGAGTAACTGAGACCAATTTTGTCCTGAAGGTTTGGGCTGCTATAGCCATAATTTCAAATAGGCCTTCTAAGAATCCTCTTTAAAGCTGTGTAAAGACATTATAATTACATTACTTCTATCTCTATTATTATTAAAAATACACCATTCTATACCAAGCCAACAGGCCCACCCTGTAGGCTGAAGTTGGGCTGGAAAATGTGCTTTCTTTGACTTCATTTCCCAGGGCTATTCATAGACAAAGGCTGTGACCTACCTTACTGCTCTCCTTTCGATCAGTGGGTAGAGTGAGCAACTGTACTTAGCCATTCACTGTCTTAGGTACCAGGGATACAATATTAAAAAGACACTGTCCCTGGTACACCTATTTTGGCAAATGTTTGAAAAAACCTGGCAAAGGTACAACTTCCTGAATATTCCACCCAGGTGTCCTGCTGCTAGCTACATCTATCCTGGTACCAAACCTGCTTGTTCACCAGAAGATATGGGCAAGAATGTTCATAGGAGCCTTGTTTCTAGGTTTTGAAATTATGAACAAGTCATCAACAATAAATCCAGTAAACAAAATATAAGGGTTCCTTGTTCAAGGAGAAACTGAAGACAGCACACAGCGACAGAAAGATTATAGATCAGGAGTCAATGAGATTTCTCAGCTCACTACAAAAGTTTCAGAGCTTAAAAGTATCATCGCCATTATGCAACACAGTTTTGGAAGTCCTAGCCATAGCAATCAGAGAAGAAATAAAAGGAATCCAAATTGGAAAAGAAGAAGTAAAACTGTCACTGTTTGCAGATGATACAGTACCATACATGGAAAATCCTAAAGATGTCACCAGAAAACTACTTGGGCTAATCAATGAATCTGTAAAGTTGTAGGATACAAAATAATACTTAGTGTCACTGAACTATACTGCTAAATCTGGTTAAAATAATATGTCTTATATAATGTGACTTGTACCACAATTGGAAAAAAAGATTTAAAAAGAAGTATGGATTAATAGAAGGAACTTCCCCAAGCTTGCTTTCTTCCATCATGGGGGATAAAAGGAAAGTCCAACTAGGATTTAGAAAATTAGGTTCAAATTTCAATTCAACTCTCACTGGCTGTGTGTCTTCAAGCAAATAGCTAAACCTCTGTGAGAGGCAAATGTGGTAATAGAAAAGTAAAATTTTTAAAAAGCTCTAGACTTCAGAAAACCGGTGCCAAGTCAGAGCTCAGCCTTACACAAATGCGTTTATAGCACACAGGTCATAGAACTGCTGGAGGGGGTAGGTAACAGGAGCAAAGGCTATGTCCCTACCTACCCCCCAAAACAGAGGGCGTCAAACCAGGAGGTCCTTCAATATCTCTTCTTGATCCATGCTTAGTCAATGATCCTTTGGAGAAAAAGAGCTAACACACCACCTACTCCTGTTGAGTGCCTACCAGGTGAAAGCACCCAGCTCCATGGGTGGTGGAGGGGCACCCCAACCAGCCAACCAGTTTCCTGCACTTAGAAGAACCCCATAGGGGTTAAGGTCCTGTGGTCACTGTCTTCCATTTCTTCATTGTTGAACATGGAACCCTGCATTGTCATTTTGCACTGAGTCCTGTAAATCATGCAGCAGGCCTGGTACCCACCACTGTGCTTAGTGTCCAGGACATAGAAATAAAACAGACCAGTACTCTCAGGGAACTCCAAGTAAGTATATTACCTGGGAGGCAAATTCTACATTCAAGGAAAGATATTAATGTGCCTGTTTTATTCCTTAGCCTGATGATAGATTGAAAGCTCTAAAGATTAATGTACTTATTTATCCTTAGGACAGGTTCTGGTTTGCTTGCACATGAAACACACACAAACACCTCTATAGACTCACCTAGCTACACCCTTGTGAGATGAGCTGTCTTCCTGGACACTTACAGCTCCCTGAGGAATGTCCATCTGGACACACCATCGACAGCTAAGGGCCTGAAGCTGTGGTTCTTAAAGTGTGGTCCCCAGTCCAGGAGCATCAGCAACACCTGGCCCTTAGCTTCTTAGAGATGTTAATTCTTAAGTTCAGCCCCAGACCTGCTGAAAAGCTCTGGGTGTAGGCCCAGAAATCTGGATTTTAACAAGTCCTGCAGGTGATACTGATGCAGAAGTTAGTTTCAGAACCACTAGCCTAGATGATGGGCTTCCCAGATGGCCAGCGGTAAAGAATCCACCTGCCATTGTAGGTAGACATGGGTTCAATCCCTGAGTTGGGAAGATCCCCTGGAGAAGGAAATGGCAACCCACTCCAGTATTCTTGCCTGGGAAATCTCATGGACAAAGGACCCTGCTGAACTACAGTTCTTGGGGTCACAAAAGAGTCAGCCACAGCTTGGTGACTAACGAACAACAAAGCCTAGATGATCAAATTTAATCACTTTATCACCTTGAAGTATGTTTGTTATCATTCCATTTCTTTTTTTTTTTGGCTGGGGAGGGTGTGTTGGGGGAGTTGATGGAGGGTCAGGTTCTTCCCAACATCCTCCTCCTCGCCCCACAATACCCCAATCACCAGCAATTCACAAAGATTCGGATCTCTTTGTGTGCTTCCCACAAAATTCAATTTAACTTGCACACTTTGTTTTTGCCTGTTCATTCAGGACACAATGCAGCCTGGGGTTCCTTGTGAACAAACATCCCATTAGAACATGTCAAGTACCTGATTCATTTAGACTTATCCCACTTGCTTAATGTCTGCAACAGAAGCCTCCGTGATATTCTTGATCTAAACAGCTGAGTTAATGCTCTGGGACAAAGGGGCCTGGTGTTTGGGTGAGCTCGCATGGGACTGACCGCCACAAAGAGAAGCTTGTTGAATGCACACATAAAAAAAGAGACGAGATAGGTGGCAGAGACTAGATCTTTATGACCCTCTGATTATTCTATCAGTTAGTGAAGGCATAAATCCATCCCCTGACCTAACAAAATACTATTTTACGTCCTTTCACTCCATATTTTATCTTTTATAGCCAATAAAACATAAAAACCTTACAAAGGTTATGTTCTCATCAATTTTTGCACTAAATGACAATAAATTAAGTGGCAGTTACTACAGCCGCAACACAGGCGTCAGCCTGAAACTTTCTGGAAAGACAATCCTCCCTTCTCACTGGCAGAGTTCAGAGCTGCCAGTCAAAGGCGCAGCCATTCAAGTGAAGTGTTAACAGCAGTGCCACTCTATTTCTTTAAGTAATTAGATCGGGCTGAGCCTTTACTCTTGTTTCTTCAAAATCTGCTCTGGACACAGACTTAGAAAATGAACTGCAGGGGAAGGGACAGTTAGGGAACTTGGGATGGACGCATACACAAGGCTATATTTCAAATGAATACCCAACAAGGACCCATTGTACAGCACATAGAACTCTACTCAATGTTGGGTATGCTATGTGCCAGCCTGGATGGGAGGGGGCTTTGGGGTGAATGGATACATGTACGAGCATGGCTGAGTCCTTCTGCTGTTCACCTGAAACTACCAGAACATTGTTAATTGGCTACACCCCATTACAAAATAAAAAGTTTAAAGTCTGGAAGAAAAAAAAATCTGCTCTGGAGGCCAATAAATAAAAAAGAATATGAAACCATGAAAACTTAAATATTTGTCAGATACAAGAAAAAGCTACAGAACTACTTTGAGTCCAATATCTTTCCGTTCTTACTGTAACAAGGTCACTCAAACCTCCACAACACTGAAAGGCTCCCAAATGCATAAACTCTAAATATACTTTTCATTTCTATAAAAATCACTTAACCAGTGTTTCTCCAAAGCTCCATGCCATGAGTTAGTACCGAGAACTTAGAACAAGACCTGGAGCCCAGCAAGGGCTCAACGTTAGCTCCCATTCTTATTTGTTATTGTTGTTACTGTTAGATTATGCGCTATTACATGCTGCTATGCGCTAAGAATGTGAAGGGAAAAGCAAAACAGATGTGGCTCTCCTGTTCTCATGAAGCTCACGGGCTAGCAGCAGAGACAGATACCAAAAAATAATCTTCAATAAATGTAAGTTAAAAACTTAACAATTAAAATGTAACCCATCAGGGGATGCAAACTAAGAAAAGCCCAGAGTAGTTCAGTATCATTTTGTGGTTCTGAAACCTCTTGGATACTTAGTTTCAACCAAATCAAGACCCCTCCCCAGATGTTTCCAAAGCCTTCTGTATTACAATGCAAATTTCAAATATAAAACAGCTCTTAAAATTGCAAACGAAATATTCATATTTCATTACTGTACCATTCAACATCAGAAACATTGCACTAATTTTGTAGATAAGAACTTATTTTTGTAATACTGTTAACATTTCCAAATACAGAAACTGAGATATCCCAAGAAACAAGCCTGTGTTCAGATATATTCAGTGAATTGTCCATGAATTTTCTTAGAACTTGCTATTCAAATTAATTCATAATTAAAACTAGGGTTTACGTATGCATACCACTTTCTTGTAAGTAATTATAACTATTTCTAAATAATATAAATTACTTGATTAAAAACTTTTGTATTCAACTTTTTTAAATTATAAAATGAGTTTTCCAGTGACTTCACTTAGAGCCAAGAACAAGAAAAAGAAATTCTTGACCACAGAATGTGGAGCCCATTCTTAAATAGAATCTGTTTCACAGGGAGAACTGAGGAAATTCAGGAAGGCCCAGGGACATCTCCACTGGGACAGTCACACAGAAAAGTACTAGAGTTGGGAGGAATCCTGAGAGCATCCCCCCAAATTCTTTATAGCTCTGTGGGAGGGCCTAGGCTCTGTATCCAGACCCTCGTGTGGATTCTAGCTCCACCTCTCCATGTAGCTTAACCTTGCTCAGTCTCAGTCTCCTGCTCTGTAGAATGGGTACCCACCTCATACGGAAGCAACTGGAATAGTTGGGGGCATGGATGCAAATGCTTCTTAGCACGATGCTGAAACACAGTGAGTGCTTCTCCACCACCATTCAAGCCTCTCCAAACTCTGTTTCCTAATGAGACAAGACCCAAAGTAACAACTACAATAAAACACAAACCGGGACCCAGAATGCACTTTCCACTGCACGAACGTGTTCTCGAATGTCACAGTCCTACCCTAGCAACCCCACAGTCCCCAGGGGAGCTATCAACCCACGGAGCACACGGCAGGTAGGTGTCCTCTGAATCAGTCTTCAGAGACCTCTACAGCCTGACCTCTGGGCTTCCCTGGCAGTGCAGTGGTCAATAATCTGCCCACCAATGCAAGAGACACGGGTCTAATCTCTGGGTCAGGAAGATCCCCTGGAGCAGGACACGGCAATCCATGCTAGTATCCTTGCCTGGGAAATTCTATGGACAGCAGAGCGTTGTGGGCTATAATCCATGGGGTCACAAAGGGTCAGACACAACTTAACGACTAAATAACAGCCTGACCTCCTGATATGTTCAGCCCTGGCCCACATCTATCTCACAGGGCAATTATTACCAATGTGGAGACTGCAGCTAAACCAATAGGTCAAGCAGAACTCTGCCCTCCACAGTTACTTCATCACACATATTACCTAGATAGATAGCAGTCAATTCCTGTGTGTTAAGAACATTAGTCCCATAACACACTCAGGAAGGGAACCTCCCTGGTGGTCCAGGGGTTAAGAATCCACCTGCAAATGCAGGAGACATGGGTTCAATCCCCTGGTCCACGTAGATTCTACATGCGGTAGGGCAACTAAGCCTGAGAACCACAACTACTGATCCTGTGCTCTAGCGCGCATGTTCCGCAACAAGAAAAGTCACTGAAATAAGCCTGTGCATCACAACTAGAAGGTAGCCCCTGCTCGCCACAACTAGAGAAAGTCCATGCACAGCAACAAAGACCCAGAGTAGTGATAAATAAATAAATAATTTTTTTAAAGACACCCAGGAAGGAAAAAGTCTTTAGACTGTGATCCTAAACCCTTTCCTCCATCCATTTAAAGCACATTTACTACTGTATGCTGTGTGTCAAAATTCACGCTAGTCTCTAGATATAAAAATGCCAAAGATTTAGTCTTTATCATTAAGGCCTTCACAATCTTGGAGGAAGAAGATGTTTAACAGCCAATTTTAATGTGATGTTGTTATTATAGTGGAAAAAATTATACACAAGATATCAAAATGTTTTTCCTGTTTTGAATTTGGCCTGGGAAGGTATTTAAGACCTAAGTTTTTTAAAATGCTCTTTCAAAATGACTATAATATCAACTTTGGTTAAGTAGTTAATACACATCAATTGTAAAAGACCCATGAAATGAAGACAAGCAAAAAGAAAAATATAACCTATAATCTTACTGTCTGAAATAACTACTGTTAACATTTAGCTGCATGGCCTTCTCGGTTTTAAAAGATTGATAGATATCTATTTCTGAACAAGATATGAGATCATTTTACACAGAGTATGGTAACCTGGGATTTTCACTTTTCCACAAATATATATTAACATGTTTCTGGAGCAGTAAATGCTCCCCTAGTTTATCATTTTAAGTCACAACATAGAATTCCATTATAAGTTTCATCATTTCTTTCACTGTCCTCTACTATTTGATATTTAGACCACTTCCAGTTTTTTTGGCTGTAATAAACATGACATTCCTGTTCACACATCCTTTCAAAGCCAGGTTACTTTCAGAATAACCTCCTTGAGGGTTGAATAGTTAGATCAAAGGGTAAGCATGTTTTTAAATTGACACAAACAAAACTATCTTGAAGCAGAAACACACTCACAGACTTAAGAGAACAGACTTGTGGTTGCTGAGGGGGAGGACGGATGGGGGAGGGATGGAATGGGCATCTGGGATCAGCCGGTGTGAACACATAGAATGGATGGACAAGGTCCTACTGTATAGCACAGGGAACTATATTCAATATCATGATGGGCCATAATAGAAATTGTGAAAAAGAATGTATACATATGTATATCTGAATCACTCCACTGTACAGAAGAAGCTCACACATTGTAAATCAACTATACTTCCATAAATTGCTTTTTAATTTAAAGGGTTCAGCATATTTTTTAAGACATTGATACCTATCACCAAATTGCCCTACAGAAAAGCTGTACCATTAAATATCACCATTTCCCCATGTTCGATTTAGAGCATCGTTCTTCTTACTCTTTGCATTTCATACTTTTATTTAAGATTATTTTATGCAGACCATTTTAAAAGTTTTAATTGAATTTATTGTTAATACAATATCACATCTTTTTTATGTTTGTTTTTCGGCCCTGAGGCGCGTGGGATCTTAGCTCCCCAGCCAGGAATCAAATTGGCACTGGAAGGCAAAGTCTTAAACACTGGACCGCCAGGGAAGTCCTCATATTTTTAAATTTTAATGTATCCACCTTAGTTAAAAATGTTGCTTATAAGAGTCTCTTTTTCAGAGGCAACTATGACATTTGCTGAAATTAGGCAGCTGTGAGCTGCCCAATCAGCCCAGTTTGAGTTTGGGGCCTCAGCACTTCTCAAATTTCACCATGCATGGAAGTCACCTGGGATCTTGTTGCAATGTGGGTTCCGAGTCAGTAGGTCTCGGGTAGAGACTGAGATGCTTCCTGTCTAACAGGTACCAGGTGATGCCAAGCTTCTGGTCCATGAACTATACTTCAAGAAGCAAGGAGCACAGCTCTCTTATCTCAAGGCCCCTCCCAGCCCCTATAAAATGCCCTCATCTCCCCAGCATCTTCCTCCTCATAAGTGCCCAGCAGGCCTGAAATTCCTCTCCTTGTGCTGTCTCAAACAATTCACGAGTGCTTCCCTGGTAGCTCAGTGGTAAAGAATCTGCCTGCCAATGCAAGAGACATGGGTTCCACCCCTGGTCCAGGAAGCGCCCACATGCCTTGAAGCAACTAACCCATGTGCCACAACTACTGAGCCTGTGCTCTGGAGCCCACGAGCCTCAACTCCTGAAGCCCATGCACCCTAGAGACCGTGCTCCACAAGAGAAGCCACTGCAATGAAAAGTCCATGCACTGTAACTAGAGAGTTGCCCCCATTCACCACAACTAGAGAAAAGCTGGCACATCAATGAAGTCCCAGCAAAGTTAAAACCAAATAAAATTATTTAAAAAAAGAAAATTCACCTAGCATCAAAGGGCCTCAGTTTACCCATCCGTGAAATGAAAAGCATGGAGTATCTGGTCACTAAGCTCCTTCTCACCTCCAATAGCAAAGGGAGGTCTCTGCATGAACAGAGAACTAGGTGTACCCTGGGACGGTTCTGAATATCTTCTTCCTGTCAGCTCACAGGCCCACACTTGGAAAGAGGCCAAGAGAGGGGATGACATTCCAGCAACTGGTGACAGCCAAAGTCCAAGGAGAAAGTACCTCTGAAAGGGGACACTTCTCCAACCACCTTTCTCCTGGGGAGTCTCCAGTTATAATGACATACACCTCTGTTCTCTTCCCAAAAAGAAGAAGTTTGATAAGAACCTAAGGCTAATTTGCTCATTATAGGAACAAAGAGGGGACGGAGGGAGGAGGCTGTTAGAAATACTGCATCTGTAAATATCTCACCAAAGAGCCTCGGAAGGCAGCTCTGGGCAAAGGGAGTCCAGCATCCTCGGTGATATTCCCTTTTGTTCTATTTTACCCTCTAGCTTTTCTGCAGCGACACTTAAAAGGTGGGCAGAAGCAGAAAGAGATCTTCAGCCCCAGTGCTGATGAAAGTGGTTATTCAAACAGATGTTGGACCTACAGACATGTTTTATGCTTTGCCAATAACATGAAAATATGGTTGTTCTTGTTCTGTGGGAGGCTTCCCAGGCAGCTCAGAGGTAAAGAATCTCCCTGCCAATGCAGGAGACGCAGATTCGATCCCTCGGTCAGGAAGATCCCGGGGAGAAGGAAATGGCAACCCACTCCAGTATTCTTGCCTGGAAAATTCCATGAGCAGAGAAGCCTGGCAAGTTATAGTCCATGGGAGTCACAAAAAGCCGGACACAACTGAAGTGACTTAGCATGCACATACGCTTGTTCTGGGGGGACATCAGACAAGTACTCTCCACCCTCAAAGAAGACAGACTGTCATGTGCCCCAGTTCAGTTAATTCATTGAATAAGACCATGAACAGGGCCCTAATTCAATTTAGTTATCAAATAAGGCCAGAAATGGTTGTGTCCTTAAATTCTCTTGTCTTTGGAAAGACTGAACCAGAATGATTTCTTATTGGTAATAGGGCACTTCCTCCTCCTCTCAAAAGATACTTTCCCCCCACCTCTTTCTATTGGCAGGAAGTTTAACATGTTCATAAAATTCTTTTCCTCACGTTCATTTCCTTTACCTTCCTTTGAACAACTCCTAAGTATTTGACTGGTGAGTGATCTTTTTTTAAAAAAAGTACCCATGTCCTCTGCCTTTCTCTTCTGGGGATGGTATCCCTTCCTTCCCAGAGTCTCCCACAAAAGAGGGAGACTTTTGTTGCTTAAATTAGGCCTGAATTAGGTATGACGGTCAACTCTAATCGAGAGCATTGGCCAACCAACCAGAACTGAATATACAATAAACACAAATACATCAGCATCTTCCACTTTAAACGCTGGTCCTGCTGGCATAACTCACTTCCACTCTGCAAGCCCAGAGTCCTCCTCTGGAGCTGTTCACCTTCTCCTGTTTGCCCATGGTGAGGTGGAGCCCTGTCTAGGACGCATTGCCCTGAAGACGGACAGCTCTAATTCCTCCCCATCATTCCGCAGCTTGTCAGCAGGACCCAAGCAATAAAAAGATCAATAAGAAAACAAATCCCCCCTGATTAGGTCCTATTTGATCTTAAACCCACAGCATCCAAGATTTCAGCTACATAATGCTGGCTCTGGACAAGAGGAACAGACTTTTCTTAAGAAAATGAATTAGACCAGCACACGGAAGAAAGAAAACAGACATGCAGCCAACTGCTGAAATGTCTGCGAGCCTTCACTGTGGTCGGTGAGCTATGCAAAGAGCAATGGTTTCTTTCCCCATTTTCTTCAGATGTTTGTTCTGTACTGTCCCTTCTCCCTGCAACAAATGTTTTGCTTTCAACGAATAAGAATCTGAAAAAGAATAAATATGATTATATGAATAACTGAAAAAGAAGAGCTATGTGTATATGAGTAACTGAATCACTTTTCTGTACACCTGAAATTAACACAACACTGTAAGTCAAATATACTGCAATAAAACAAAATCTCAGTAGAGTGCTTGGGATGGAGTAAATGTATTTTTTCAGGTACTACTTTTCGATCGGAAATGCCTTTCTTTCTCTTGTACACTGGTGTTTTGTTTTCCACACTGAAATTATAACGTACCCTAAAGACAGCAAATGCAAGACCTAGGAGTCGCTTTGCAGCAAGCCATCAATTGCGATCGTATCAAGATGAATATATTGCCAGGAACCTGTAGGCAGCCTTTCATTTAGCCCACTCCCTCCCCTAAGACAGGCTCAGCCAGGGATTAGATTATTATGCAAGCTTTCTGGACCCACTCCAAATGTAGATTGCAACTACAATTCTAAGGGAAACTTATAAAAGGTGATAGGAAATAAACCTTCTACAGAACACTTTTTATAAAAAAAAAATTAACCTTTTCAAAGTTTAATTCCATGCTATGTACCCATAAATAGACCAGCTTACAGGAACTAAAAGCTAATCCTATAGTAATAACACAAAGCTTGATATCTCATTCCATGCGATCATTAATACTGCTTTAAACATCACAAGAAATCTCTTCGACTTCTTAAGCTTTGTAATTCATTTCTGTACACCAATTCAAGAAACCTCATTAATTTAGGTGGCCTTTTTGCGGTACATCCGAGGCACGCAAATATTTGAGATTTTTTTACCTTAGGTCAGAGATTAAGAAAAATTAACTTTTCATTTTCAGGAAGGATTTATAAATGTGAAAAAAAAAACTTTTAAGAGTAACATGTTTATGTCATCTAGTTCGAAAATAAAATAGGCTGCACAGACCATCGGAAGTAAAAACTGAAAGGAAAAAAGGAGAAAGCTTTATATAAATGGTAGAGATATCTCTTAAAAAAGAAAAAAATCTGGTTACCTCTTCACTATTTTCTCCCATAAACCAGTTTCCATACTCCAAATGCGTGTAAGATGGAAGAGCTTTGATTTGGGAGAGGAAAAAAATCCTTTGAACACTGATCGACACGCGATTTGTACAATTATTTCACCTAGATTTAACTCCCTCTTCTTGACTCTCCAGTCATCTGATTGACTGAGACGCTGTGTCCATTGAGCCAGGTTTACAATTATCCTTAAACCAGGGAAACTTCAAAGGCTGTTCAATAGGTATTTTCCGTTCTTCATTAGAACTCGTAAATGTATAACCTGCACATAAACAAGCCACTCTGCCTAATTAAATGGAATCTCTTCGTCTCTATTAAAAATTTAGAAGTGCTGCCTGAGTATAAACATGTCATCTGAGAAGGGGGGGAGGGAGAACTCCTGTAACATCCATGCATAACCAACTGAATCGCTTGTAAGCAAAGGCACGTTAATAATAGCAGAGATGCACATAAATTTTTCTAATTATTTTACTATCAAGAAAGATTGTTTAAAGGTAAAGGATATTCATTTTTGTCAGTTATCCCCTCAAGTATTATCTGAATAATAATATTTCTAGGGAAATGTAGTCTGGGTGCTTTAAATTCACTTCAGAGATTATCACATTGCCTTTCCCCTACTTTCTTTTTCAAGCATCTGTGTCCTGGAATAAATAATGATATTCTTTCTCCAATATTGGTATTTAGCTTGGAGAATGAGTTGTTTGTTATGTTTTTCAACCATATATCTAGAGCTAGAATTCTTAGGAAGATAATCCCTAAAAGCTGTTTTGGAAGTGCAAATGTTCCTGAAGTGTTTTGAGTTTGTATTGTTTGGCCTGTTGAAGAAAGCAACGGTTTTTAAACTCTGCCTTTTTTCCAAAAATTGAAGCACCTCTAGCTAAACAAGCAGTGAACTTGTGCTTCGGATTGACTTCCCAGGTTCCCAACATTATTTAAAAAAAAAAAAACTTCATAAAATTTGAAACAATATTTGTGACGTTGAGCTTTATGTCAGAAGACCAGGCAGAAATGGCAGCATGTAAATGTTTGAGAAGGCAGATGTGGGTTTTTGAGCTGTGAGGAGTTTTGTTAGCGCGCCCTCTTGTGGTCACACATTGTCAACACACTTTCTGTTTCACTTTTTTTTTAAGTTCAACAATTCAAGTAGTGTAATTCTGACAAAAATCAGCTGCAAGTCAGAGTTGAACTTTCTAGTCTTTTGTTCGGTTTTGGAGCCTCTCCTCTTCTCCAAAAGCAAATTTAATGCATTCACTTAAGAGAATAGGAAAACGTATGAGCATTCTTAAATGTACAAGATCTCTTAACACATACATGCACAAGTTACACACAGTATTTCTAGTGATCCGGGAACAGAGAAATTTTTCTACATGAAATGACATCCATCCACAAACGTCCTTCAGCTGGCCATGGAAGGGATGGTTTCTTTCCCAGCATCCACACCCCTGGCAGATACCTACCTATAGCATGAGGCTGACATAACAGCTGTAGGCCAGGTGGATGATGTCACCCATCACTGCCTGACATATCTTAAAATACTGAACCCATCTGCAAGGAGACTATTTATCCCCAGCGGGCCAGGGGCCCAGATGCCTCAGTCCTTGAGGAGAAGTAAGTGTAGCTTTTTTGTTAAATCTGTTCCAACAGAGCTACAGGTATTCAAATGAATGGAAAAATAGTGAATGAAGTAATTATATTCAGGTAGTCCCATAATTTGTTAAACATGTAAAATATAAACCATTTAAAAAGCTAACATCATGGCACCTGGTCCCATCACTTCATGGCAAATAGAACAAGAAGAAGTGGAAACAGTGATAGATTTTTTTCTGGGCTCCAAAATCACTGCAGATGGTGACTGCAACCATGAAATTAAAAGACACTTGGTCCTTGGAAGGAAAGCTATGAAAAACTAGACAGCATATTAAAAAGCAGAGACACTACGTTGCCAACAAAGGTCCATATAGTCAAAGCTATGTTTTTTTCCCATAGTTGTGTATGGATATGAGAGTTGGACCATAAAGAAGGCTGAGTGCCAAAGAATTGATTCTTTCAAATTGTAGTGCTGGAGAAGACTCTTGAGAGCCCCTTGGACTGCAAGGAGATCAAACTAGTCAATCCTAAAGGGAATAACCCTGAATATTCATTGAAAGGGCTGATGGTGAAGCTGAAGCTCCAATACTTTGGCCACTTGACATGACAAGCAGACTCACTGGAAAAGACCTTGATGCTGGGAAAGATTTGAAGGCAAACGGAGAAGGGGGTGACAGAGGATGATATGGTGAGATGGCATCACCAACTCAATGGACATAAATTTGAGCAAACTCCCAGAGAGAATGAATGACAGGGGAGCCTGGCAGGCTGCAGCCCTTGGGCTCACAAAGAGTTGGACACGACTTAGCAACTGACGACCACCAACAAACCACTTCTATGGATTCAGAATGTTCTACCTAGAGCTTCACTGAAAAGCAGGATCTTTATGATAAATCCTGCCTTTGACCAGAAAAACCTGGGTTAAGAAGCATTAAGAAATGAGAGCTTCTCTTTCATACATTGGATTTTAGATCTTGAGGGGGATTCTGGAGATTATAAATTGCAAATTTGTCTCATCACAGGTTAAAAAATAAATAAATAAAAGCCCAAGGTCTCCTGGTAAAAAGCAGCAAGCCCAGGACTAGGGCCATCTCCCAGGTATACTAACTAGCATGGCCCATCCTTTGCCAAAGAGCATCCTGGCACCTGATTCCCTGTGGAGGCCTGGGGTCCACAATCTAGCTCAGTGGTCCATGAACTGCTACTAAAACTACTTTTCTGCTAATGAGTGGTCTGCCCGTGTTCTCTCCTCACCTTAAAAAACAAATGATATTCTTTCTTTGTGGTTAGTCTGCTTGGCGAATTTCTCCTTGGATTTATCCTGTATGGGACTCTGTGCCTCTTTGACTTGATCGTCTATTTCCTTTTCCATGTTGGGGAAATTTTCAACTATAATCTCTTCGAAAATTTTCTCATACCCTTTTTTTCTCTCTTCTTCTTCTGGGACCCCTATAATTTGAATGTTGGTACATATGATATTGTCCCAGAAGTCTCTGAGACTGTCTTCAGTTCTTATCATTCTTTTTACGTTATACTGCTTTTCAGAAGTTATTTCTACCATTTAATCTTCCAGCTCACTGATTCGTTCTTCTGCTTCAGATACCCTGCTATTGAGTGCTTCTAGAGTATTTTTAATTTTAGTAATTGTGCTGTTTGTCTCTGTATGTTTATTCTTTAATTCTTCTAGTCTTTGTTAATTGATTTTTGCATTTTCTCCATTTTATTTTCAAGGTTTGTGATCTTTACTATCACTATTCTGAATTCTTTTTCAGGTAGTTTGCCTATTTCCTCTTCATTTATTTGGACTTCTGTGTTTCTAGTTTCTTCCTTCCTTTGTGTAGTATTTCACTGCCTTTTCATTATTACTTTTTTTTTTTTTTAACATATTGTGTTTGAGGTCTCCTTTTCCCAGGCTTCAAGGTTGAATTTTTTTCTTCCTTTTGGTTTCTGCCCTCTTAAGGTGGCCCAGTGGTTTGTTTAAGCTTCCTATAGGGTGAGATTTATGCTGAGGTTTTGTTTGTTTGTTTTTCCTCTGATGGACAAGGCTGAGTGAGGTGGTAATCCTGTCTGTTGATGATTGGGTTTGTGTTTGTGTTTTGTGTGTTGTTTGGATGAGGCATCCTGCACAGAGGGCTACTGGTGGTTGGGTGATGCCGGGTCTGGTATTCAAATGGTTTCCTTTGTGTGAGTTCTCACTGTTTGATACCCCCTAAGGTTAGTTCTCTGGTAGTTTAGGGTCGTGGTACATATACACAATGGAATATTACTCAACCGTAAAAAGGAATGCGTTTGAGTCAGTTCTGATGAGGTGGATGAACCTAGAACCTATTATACAGAGTGAAATGAGTCAGAAGGAGAAATATCATATTCTAATGCACATATATGGAATCTAGAAAAATGATACTGAAGAATTTACAGGGCAGCAAAGAGAAACAGACACAGAGAATAGACTTTTGGACATGGGGAGAGGGGAGGAGAGGGTGAGATGTATGAAAAGAGTAACATGGAAACTTACATTACAATATATAAAATAGATAGTCAATGGGAATTTGCTGTATGGCTCTAGAAACTCAAACAGGGGCTCTGTATCAACCTAGAGGGGTGGGATGGGGAGAGAGACGGGAGGGAGGTTCAAAAGGGAGGGGATATATGTATACCTATGGCTGATTCATGTTGAGGTTTGACAGAAAACAATAAAATTCTGTAAAGCAATTCTCCTTCAATAAAAAAATTTTTTTTTAAGAAACGACAACCATATTCTTTAAAACAAGACTAGCAGCCATTGCAAACCACAACCAAACTCAACACAACACTGAATACAACATCCTCCCCAGAAATGTCCAGACTTCCCAGTCCATGTGGCCTCATGTACTGTGTGGGCTTCCCTCGTAGCTCAGCTGGTAAAGAATCTGCCTGCTGTGCAGGAGACCTGGGCTTGACCCCTGGGTTGGGAAGATCCCCTGGAGAAGGGAATGGCAACCCACTCCAGTATTCTTGCCTGAAGAATTCCATGGACACAGGAGCCTGGCGGGCTACAGTCCATGGGATTGCAAAGAGTCGTACTGTGGAGCTCATCAGCCAAACTTCTCATACAAAATGGAATTAGAGTACATAATTACTAGGGAATTACATTACTAGAGAACCAGTAATGTGCCATTTTTATTATAAAAGCCAGGGTTAATATTCCTCCATGACTGACTTTATAGGATATTAGTCATTCATGAAAATAAAAGCCCACAGAATGACTCATGATAAGTAAAAGAACTGAAGAGGGGCATCATCAGTTGCCCCCAGTTGATGATACATTACACGCAGACGTGTACACAGCAGAACGGTTCTCTGAGGTTGATGGAATTCCACCAAGATCTGATGTGGTTGAGGTCATAAAAGAGATGCCCACAAGATGGCACTCTTCTTTACCTTTAATTCATAAGCCGAAAAGGAATTTTCCACACAGTCTAACAATAAATGGGACATGGAGGCAACTCCATATAGTATCACGTTCAATGTTGTAACATGCATCACAGTTATGAGAATCTGCCCCTCACCTCATTGAGGATGAGGTTTGTGTTGATGGAGGACAAAAAGGCCTGCAAAGATGGGTGTTTGTGCTCTGAGGAAATGCTAGGCCTTGGGAGAAAGGGGGTGTGTGTGTGTTTGTACCACATGGCTCCATATTTTTCATAAAAGGTGAGTTCTGTCTAAAAAGTATGTTAATTTAGATAGAAAACTCTTAAGACAGTAGACAATCTATCTTCAAGGCTAAAATAGAGGCTCTCCAACTACCGTGCCTTGCTCCACAAAGGCCCCTCTGAAGGGGCTTTTCTGTCTTTGTCACACACACACAGAGCACTCCCTCTTCTGCGCTGGGAGTGGGGGAATCACCAAGTTCTCTTCAGTAGTTGGAAACTAACATCTGATTTGGCAGGAAGATGGACAAAGGAAAATAACAGATGGACATCATCAGAAGACCTCAGGGACCAGGCCAGAGCTCTCAAAGCTCACTTCCACAGCACTCCAGTTCCACAAACTAGACAGAAATGTGTTGCCTATAAAAAAAAAAAAAAAATCTGGCTTTTTAACAAGTGGTCCTGGACCAACTGAATGTCTACACACAAGATGGACCCTAGGCACAGGCCTGGCACGCTGCAGTCCATGGGGTCCCAGAACTGGACACAACTTAGTGACTGAACAACAAAGCATAGACCGGACACCTTACACAAAAATGAACTCAGAGTATCGTAGGCCCCAAACATTAAACGGAAAATGATAAAAACTTTTTAAACATGGAAGGAAATCTACATGCCTGTGGATTTGGTGATGAGTTTTTAAATACCAATAGCACAATCGATGAAACGAATAATTACTTGGACTTTATCAAACTGAAAATTTCTGCTCTGTGAGAGACACTGTTATGAAAATGAACAGCTAAGCCACAGACTAAAAGAAAATATTTGCAGAACACATACCTGATAAAGGGCTAACATCCAAAATATGAAAGAACTCTTAAGAGTCCATGATTTAAAATAAAGAATTAAAAGGGGTCAAAAATCCAAACAGACATCTCACCAAAGAAGATACAGATGGAAAACAAGCATATGAAAGGTGCTCAACTCTACTGGTCATTAGGAGTTTGTGAGTGACAACAACAACGATATACCATTACAAGGTGACAATATCCAAAACAAAATAACTGACAATACCAAATGCTGGCAGGAATGCGGGGCATGGGAACACTTACTCAGTACTGATGGAAACACGAAACAGTACAGTCACTCTGAAAGACAACTGGAAACACAAAACGGTACAGCCACTGTGAGAGACATTTTGGTGGTTTCTCACAAAACTAATTACTGAGTCTTACCACCTGACTCAGCAGTTGTATTTCAAGATGGCATCATCAGTTCAATGGACACTGTCAAAAACTGGAAGTAACCAACATGTCCCTTAATAGATGAATGAATAAATAAACTGTGCTACCTCTAGACAATGAAGCATTCCTCATTTGATAAAAACAAGCAATCAAGTCATTGAAAAATATGGATTTATCTTAGTGCATATAACTAAATGAAAGAAGTCAGTCTGGGAAAGCTGTCTACTATATGGCTCACGCGCTAGTAAAGTAATGTTCAAAATTCTCCAAGCCAGGTGTCAACAGTATGTGAACCATGAACTTCCAGATGTTCAAGCTGGTTTTAGAAAAGGCAGAGGAACCAGAGATTGAACTGCCAACATCTTCTGGATCATCGAAAAAGCAAGAGTGTTCCAGAAAAACATCTATTTCTGCTTTATTGACCATGCCAAAGCCTTTGATTGTGTGGATCACCACAAACTGTGGAAAATTCTTCAAGAGATGGAAATACTAGACCACCTTACCTGCGTCTTGTGAAATCTGTCTGCAGGTCAGGAAGCCACAGTTAGAACTGGACATGGGACAACAGACTGGTTCCAAATAGGAAAAGGAGTACGTCAAGGCTGTATATTGTCACCTTGCTTATTTAACTTATATGCAGAGTATATCATGAGAAATACAAGGCTGGATGAAGCACAAGCTAGAATCAAGATTTCCGGGGAAAATATCAATAACCTCAGATATGCAGATGACACCACTCTTATGGCAGAAAGCGAAGAATAACTAAAGAGCCTCTTGATAAAAGTGAAAGGGGAGAGTGAAAAAGTTGGCTTAAAGCTCAACATTCAGAAAACTAAGATCATGGTATCTGGTCCCATCACTTCATGGCAAATAGATGGAAAACAGTGGCTGACTTTATTTTGGGGGGCTCCAAAATCACTGCAGATGGTGATTGCACCCATGAAATTAAAAGACACTTATCCCTTGGGAGGAAAGTTATGACCAACCTAGACAGCATATTAAAAAGCAGAGACATTACTTTGTCAACAAAGGTCTGTCTAGTCAAGGCTATGGTTTTTCCAGTAGTCATGTATGGATGGGAGAGTTGGCCTGTAAAGAAAGCTGAGCACCGAAGAATCGATGCTTTTGAACTGTGGTGTTGGAGAAGACTCTTGCGAGTCCCTTGGACTGCAAGGAGATCCAACAAGTCCATTCTAGAAGAGATCAGTCCTGGGTGTTCATTGGAAGGACTGATGTTGAAGCTGAAACTCCAATACTTTGGCCACCTGACGTGAAGAGCTGACTCATTGGAAAAGACCCTGATGCTGGGAAAGATTGAGGGCAGGAGGAGAAGGGGATGACAGAGGATGAGATGGCTGGATGGCATCACCAATTCAATGGACATAAGTTTGAGTAAACTCTGGGAGTTGGTGATGGACAGGGAGGCCTGGCGTGCTGCAGTCTATGGGGTTGCAAAGAGTCAGACACAACTGAGTGACTGAACTGATCTGAACTGAACCCAGGTATATTACAAACATATCAAACAACTTTATTAAACAGGCTGGGGCGGGGAATAATGCTAATCTTGGTAACTCTGAAAATGAGTAGAATCTGTAACACCAAAGGAAATAGGAACTGCACACAGCATTGTACTCTAGTCAATAAAGACTTTTCCTTGGGGATACATGTTAATAATTCTGATATCTATACATATATACTGGAATTGAACAACTAAGTTAAAGGATGGCAGATGGCAGGAACAAGGTTTCTCATTGTTGGAGTGTGAATTTACAGATAAAAAGGGGAGATGGCTAGAATGAACCATGCAATGGTGATCTGGAGCTGGAGATATGGTATGCACTCATACTTAGCTTAATACAGATGCAGATGGTTACATACAGAAAATTTTACAGGCATGTGTATGTACACAGATAGGGCTTCCCTCATGGCTCAGCTGGTAAAGAATCTGCCTGCAGTGTAGGAAACTCCAGTTTGACTCCCAGGTCAGGAAGATCCCCTGGAAAAGGGATAGGTTACCCACTCCAGTATTCCTGGGCTTCCCTTGTGGCTCAGCTGGTAAAAGAATCTGCCCACAATGCGGAGACCTGGGTTCAATCCCTGGGTTGGGAAGATCCCCTGGAGAAGGGAAAGGCTACCCACTCTAGTATTCCGGCCTGAAGAATTCCGTGGACTGTATAGTCCATGGGGTCACAAAGAGTCGGACACGACTGAGCCACTTTCACATATACACAGGTTAGCATGCTGCTGCTGCTGCTAAGTCGCTTCAGTCGTGTCTGACTCTGTGCGACCCCATAGACGGCAGCCCACCAGGCTCCCCATCCCTGGGATTCTCCAGGCAAGAACACTGGAGTGGGCTGCCATTTCCTTCTCCAATGCACAAAAGTGAAAGTGAAGTCACTCAGTCGTGTCCGACTCTCAGCAACCCCATGAACTGCAGCCTACCAGGCTCCTCTGTCCATGGAGTTTTCCAGGCAAGAGTACTGGAGTGGGGTGCCATTGCCTTCTCTGACAGGTTAGTCTACACACATATATTTCCTTGCTCTTTCAGCTGAAAGGACCTAGAAGCAACACCATCCCCACAGCAATGAGCATACCTAACACCCAAACTTTGGTTTCCAATACTATTCTCCATGAAAGGAACCAGGGCTACTTGGGGAAGTGGTAGATTCAAGGACTGGAGCAGGAAATTTACAAGACAAATTTGGAACATATTGCAGCTCCAAGAAACAAAGAACTGCTCAAAAAAAGTGATGTGTCATAGGGACACAGTGTTATGGAAAACACACTGACTGAATCATCAGCATGAGTTATTTTATGACAGGAAGTTCTGGTAAGGAACAGAGAATTAAGAAGCCACCACCAACCAGAAGAATCCAGGTCAAAGGTCAAAAGGAGATGCCACGTGTCCTTCCACCTCCCAGAATCCTTCTTGCTGGCATCCACCTTGGCTGAGCAATGCATACGCCATGAGGAAGGACCTTGAGTCAGAGAGACTAGCCAAAGGCAGCCCCAAAACTAATCCCATGACCATAAAACCCGAGACTGCAAGCCACGTGGCAGAGCAGTCCTCCTGGGTTCCCTTACTCTCCTGTTCTTGGCCCAGGCTCCTCTCCCCAGTGAAGTCTCTTGCTTTGTCAGCACATGTGCTGAATTCTCCTTAGACAATTCATCTCTGAGGGTTAGAGAAGAGCCTCCTTTTAGGCCCTGGAAAGGGTCCCCTTTCTTCCAACAACAGGAGTCAACTGAAAGAGCTCCCAAAGGCCAAAATGGGAACAGTTAGAGCAAGAAAATTAAGTTGCATTGGATTACAACCTAAAGCATGAAATAAATATCCATGAGGCCATACTGATATAAATTAATAATTAAATTAAAAGGGAAAGGAGACAAATCCACTCTGCACAATTCCAAATGACTTATACAGGTACTCCATCCTCAAGGAGATGGCACATAACTCCGCACTTCTTAAGTTACCTCCTTCCACAGAGAACAGCATGGAAACAGGAGCAAGGCGTAAGACCGACAACCTAGGACAGGTGATCAACGTTAACATCTAAGTGATGTTACAGTGATGGGAGGAGCTTTGATACAAGATGAGGAAGATGGCATTTTACCTCTGTAGTTTTCCTCCAAAACTATACTAATCTAATCACAAGGAGAACATCAGACAAATTTCAACTGAGGAACATTCTATAAAACATCTGACCAGCAATCCTCAAAACTGCCAGAGTTACCCAAAACAAGAGAAGTTGGAGTAGCTACCATATAAAAGAGCCTGAAAAGACACTACTGCATAATACTGTGGGTGGGATCATGGAAAAGAAAAAGGATGTAAGGGGAAAACTGAATAAACTGTGGATTTAAATTAATAACAATATATCAATGTTGGTTTACTCACTGTAACAAACATATCACACTCTCGTGTTTTTAAAAAGGAACACTGGATGTGGGAATACAGGTACTCTTACTATCTTCACAGTAATTTTCTAAATCTTAAACTATTCTAAGATTAAAAGCTTGCTATAAGAAGGGTTAACAGTCTTTTCCCACTTTACACACATGCACACACACAAAATTAATGAATAGATTGTTCTTCCATTTTTATTAAAATTCTGCTGCAGAGGCAGTGGATGAGTTCATTACCAACTCTGAGTACGAGAGTAAGAAATTTGGGTTCCACTTCTTACTGACTGTAAGATTTCGGGAAAGTCAACCTTGCTGAGCCTCAGTTCTCTTGTCAGTCAAATGGGCTCATGATACCTATTTCCAGGCATGCTGGAGGAATTCAACCTCATAAACTATGTTAAACACGTAACACAGCACTTGACATAGAGTAAGCTCAAGAAATTGCTGCCGTTACAAGCTAGCCAGTGTGGACTGATTGATGAAACAAACGTCCTGGTAGTAAACAGATTTCAACAGAAAAGCTCAGAACGTATAAAATCTCTATACTGGGTTCCTTATTGTGGAGGAGAGAATAACAAAGTTTTACTCTTAACCCACCAAGCATCAACTCAGTTCCTGAAAACTATTCAATAGATACTTACTCCAGGTTCAAGCAATACAGTCTAATTCATAGAGCCAACCTCTACGGGAGAGATATGGGGTGTTTTTTCCCTCTAATCAGCTCAGTCTGGGTCCTGGGCTCTGCCCATACTAATGGGTCTTTAGTCTCTGGCTCTGTGGGTACAGCCTGAAAAAGGTGCTTCCTCACCCTTCCCTTGTGCCTTCTTTTTTCTGCCTCTCCTCTTGCTCCTTCACTCCCTCTTCTCCCTAAACCTCCCTCCCATGCCTATCTGCAGAGATCCATCTCTGCTTCACGGTCAAGTCCAGAGACTAAAACCCTACACCCAGCAATGACTCACGTCCACTAGCAAGCCTCCTTATATGCTACAAAACGCAGCAGGGACATTTATAAAGCTCTCATAAAAATGTGGGGAAATGCTTATGTTTTATGTTTTCATATTTAGTGAAGGCAGGTCCCCAAACTTAATAAATATTGTGTTCTCTATCTTTAAACATGCATGGGGATTAAAAAAAAAAACCTATACTAGACCTAAATGTTAACAATGGTTTTCCCTGGATACCTGTTATTTTTTTACATGATTTTCTTCATAATTTAAAAATACTTTTCATGTCTTCTACATCATGTTATTATTATAGTCAGGAAAAAAAAAAAAGCTGTGGAGCCCACTGTAACAATTGCTTACATTTGTCTAAAACAGAAAGGTTACTTTTTAGGTTAATGCTGTATATGTGACAGTCAAGTTGATTTTATATGATTAAACTATTTTTAAAAAAGAAAGAAAAAGAAGCTCACAGGGGAGTTTCATTGTAAAAGGCCTCCTTCTCCTCCTTGGCCCAAGCTAGGCAAGCTGCAGGACAGGAGGACAGAACGGCGCAGGAAGAGCCACCATATACACTTCATTTCCTAGAAATATTTTACACACATATTTGTGAGGCATGGAAACTCTACATACATGATTATAAAATTCCCCATCCATAAACCTAACTTCTCATTTATATAACACATTCTGTGATGTTCCCAGAAGTGACTCCTAGGGGCTTGGCTCCAGGAACAAGAGTGAAAGCACTGCCTGGAAGTAAGACTCACCAGGCTGGTTTAACACATCCATCTGGAATAGACACCACACACTGTGGGCTTCTGGCCTTTTCCATGTTTGCTGATCTTATGGGACCAAAACTTCCCTGAATCTAGGCGGCTTGCTAGTCCCTACAGTTTTTATGATTATCCTTAACTTCACTCATCTGACTTACAGCAACAGACCTGGATCTAGACACAGGCTACCCACTGGGCACCCCCAAATCTGTATTCTTTATTGGGGTGGTAGTAGAAAATGACTGATTATTTAACTTACCTCTGAAAAGGAGCCCTCATAAACCTTTGATATCTAAGCCAAAATTTCATCCTAAAATATAGCTGACCCTTGAGAAAGGCAGGTTTGAAGGGAAGTTTGAACTGTGCTTACAGGTAGGTTTTTTCCAACATATATAGTATCTATAGTACTATACAGATCACTATATAGATTTTTAATTAAGCATGGGGGAAAGTCTGTGTTCAATTAGAGATCACACTATGCACGATCCAAAGAACTAGGGCTTAAATATGGACAAAAATGAAGGCAGGAGAAGGGGACAGCATGAGATGGCTGGTTAGCATCATCGGCAAACTCCGATGATGAGTCTGAGCAAGCTCCGAGAAACAGTGAAAGACAGGGAAGCCTGGCGTGCTGCAGGCAGTCCACGGGGTCGCAAAGAGTCGACTGAACAACGAGGGCTTGAATTCGGATTCTATCCAAATTCATTAAGCTTCCAGCTCTTAGGTGAATCGTGTACCAATTCCTTTGTTTTCAAGACACAGACAGAGCATGAGAGATATCCATTCCATGGGAGGTCCGCGCCCCTAACCCATGCGTGGTTCAAGGGTCAAATGACCTGTCTTACCTGGTTCTTCCAGTTAAACGTCCTGAATTTAGTTTCCAGTAATGCTGCGTATTGAGTTATCCTCAGGCCCAGCGTAAAACTTCGGGCCAGGCTGCTGTGACGGCGAGCGGCCCATAGGACGCGGAGCGTGCGGGACTAAGGAGAGTTGTGATGAGTCTCACCTGCAGGAGCAGCTGAGGGCACTTGCACGTGGCATGGGCGGAGCCACTCACACCCCGACCCCCACCCCACTCCTTGGCAACCTGAGTCGTGCACCGTTCGCTCCCCGCCCACCTCCCCGTGTGCTTCAGGCCCCGGGGCCAGCGCCCTAGGCAAGGTTGCCTAGGGGACCGAGGGGCGCATCCCACCCACCTAACTTCTCCTGCACCTGCCCATCCTCCAGGGGAAGATAGGAGGCTTTCTACTTGGAATATCTTGAGGGGCGTGGCTGTAAAACGCGTTTCACCTGAGAAGAGTGAAACCAGAGCGCGCTCATCAGCCAGTGTGGAAAACCAGTGTTCAATGGCAGCTACCGTGCTGACGTTGAGCTAAACATCAGCTAAGGACCACGGCAGCTCAGATGCAATCCTGTTCCTCCACCTTGAAGGTACCTACCAAGCCCTCCAGTGCGAGTTCCTCACCACCCTGCGCGTGATCATGCCCTGCTGAGTATCTGGCATGAGCCTCTCAGGCCTGCATGGCCCCCTGCACTACAGATGGATTCCCGGCGAGACAGCCCCACGTGGCTGATATTCGGTCCTGCTTCCAAGAAGCAACAGGCTTCTTTGGGTCTGGGAAAAGGGAGGCAAGGGCCCAGTCCACTGTGAAGCAGGGATCTGGCATTAGCCAGCCCTCTGCATGGCTCACTTCTTGGAGACCAGCAGTTCCACCTGAAGAAGGCCTTCGATCACTGTAAGCAGAGGAGAACGGCAACCTCCCCCAAAGATGGCTTCCTGGGCCAGCCCTGCAGTGTGAACCTGAGACCCTACATCCCACGACCTTCTCCCGACTCCCTACTGCCTGGAGGACCCAGCCGGCTCTTCATGTAAAGCCCACGTGCAGACACCGAGCCCTGATGCACAGGGTTCCTACTGCACATTCCCTACCCCACCCAGTGGGCCCCAGTGCCCACCCCCTGGACAGTCCCAGAGCTCAGCAGGAGCCCCATGGCCACAGCCCCATCCTGCTAAAACTGGGATGGGGAACCAGCCCAGCCCCAAGAATAGTGGTGGTTGATTTTTAAACTGATGGACATTTCATGCCTGTGCAGTACTGAACACTTCACTGTACAGGCTGCCCCAGTGGGAAAGAGTGGCTCCCAGGCTGGCAAACGTCAAACTGACCTAGAAGATAGGTTCTCAGAGGGAAGAAAGGTCAAGTCGGTTCACGAGTACAGCCTGTGCTGACCGACCACTGTTCTTGCAGAGCCCCTGCCCTCTCAGGGTTGCCCAAAGCTCAAAATTTGCCTTTCCATTTCAAGTACAAGGCAATAAATACTTGTATTCATGTGGGAGAAAGCAGTTGCTAGACCAGGAGAAAAGACAGTTACAAAACCAACTGATTTTGCAGGAAGCATGATTTCCACCTTATTTTGTTAACTTTGGTTGTCTTGGTCCCTTGTCGCTTCAGGGCATAAAGCTGATCACCATCTAGTCAGGAAAGCAACCTGCAGGGTTTGTAGGGACATGATATACAAGCTGATTGGAGCCCTTTGGACCCAGGAGAGGCAGCTTCCCTCAAAGGGGAGGGCTCTGGGGTGAGAGGAGGAAGCAAGTAGTTTCTTCCCAGAAGAGCTGGGCCACATGAGGCTGAATGGGATAGCGCTAAGTGGAAGACAAAGCTGGTGAAATATTCCATGCTCAGGCCAGCAAAAGCCTGGACTTCTATGTGCAGACTTGGAGGTCTTGGCCAAGGGAATAAGCAAAGGATACAGAGGCTAGGAATAAGGCTGGCGTGCATTCTCTGCATCTGTTCATATTAGAAACTAGATGTGAACTATGCAGAAAGCTCACATTAAAATAGAACTGGCAGTTATCCCACTGAAGAGCTGAGAAGTTTTGATGCCACCTCCTCCTCTGTTTCATCTATGCTCTGAAATCATTTCCTATGGTTTGTTTTCCCAGCAACTTGGAATATACCATCCAGAGTGTATCTGTCGTCTTCTTTCTCTTGCTTGAAGACTCTAAACAGAACCCCTAACTTAGGCTCTTCAAAGTGCAAAGTTAGATATAAATCATGGAGCTCTGAAGTATCTGGAATACTTAGGATTTATATGGAATGGATATTATAAATTATAAAATTTCAAAAGAGAAAGAAGTCAGGAGGTAAACATAAAAAGATTCCCTTCCAGCAATTCATCCTGACATGTGGGCTGTCCTGGTGACTGACAGAAGAAATGGTATGGAATCAGAGCAAGATTGGAAAATAGATTTTACCATTAGACAGGGCCTCACTCCCCCATTCACTACACTAGTCACTAAGCTATTCCCAGATAGAACCAGTACTGTGGTGGGCAAGTTTTTAATTCCCTGCAAATATCTAGGCTCCCTCCATCAGGCGCTGTGTGGAGGCTGGTACTGTTCCTCATCCCTGTGCACTGCCGTGTTCAGTCTCTGAACCCAGCTGTCCCAGGGCTAGGCTGTTTGCTAAAGGCTAGTTGCTTCTTCCTTTACTCCAGAACCCTTTCCTTGAAGACAATCAAGAAGGTATACATCTTCTTGAACAGGACTTTGGAAACTCAAAAGCTGCCTAACTCTTCATGAAGCAAGGGAAGCCTGACTTTTACTGCCTGAACTTCAATCCTCCCTCTTTAGGATGGGGAAGGAAACCTGCCTCTCGTTCTTTCCTGATGAGCCTACTGCCAAGGAAACAAGACCTCATTCTCAAAAGGTTGTCCTGCCAAAATGTTAGCAGTGTGATTAGTTTTAGTTGGAGTTCCAGTTGATTCAGATTTTCTCCTTTATACTTTTCTGCACTTTTGAACTTCCTACAGTGATTCTGTTGTCTTCTTCCTGTATGTCAGGAAAAAACTACAAAAATATTAAAATCCCCATTTTAAGGATTGTTGTTGTTGTTGATTTGCTAAGTCGTATCCAACTGTTTGTGACCCCATGGACTGCAGCACTCCAGACTCTTCTGTCCTTCACTGTCTCCTGGATTTTGCGCACTCATCCACTGAGTTGGTGATGCCATTCAACTATCTCATCCCTTGCCTCCTTTTCTCCTTTTGCCTTCATTCTTTCCCAGCATCAGGGCCTTTTCCACTGAGTTGGCTCTTTGCATCAGGTAGCCAGTGTATTGGAATTTCAGTTTCAGCATCAGTCCTTCCAGTGAATATTCAGGGTTGATTTGCTTTAAGATTGACTGGTTTGATCTCCTTGCAGTCCAAGGAACTCTCAAGAGTCTTCTCCAGCACCACAGTTCAAAGGCTTAAAGGACTACCTCTCACAAAACCCTTCCAGGTGTTTTATCCCAGGCAAGAATCAGCTACTTTGGACCACCAAGTATCTTACCTGTGCCTCCATCTTAGCCTTTATCACTCTATATGGTCAGCATTGCCTTCTTCTTCCAGTTCTCAGTGATTAGTTCAGTCACCAGCATATAGTAGGCTTTCTACTGAAGATGTTAATAAGTCAATAAATGAATAAGTAAATTACTGACAGATCCTGTATTACCTGCTCAACCCTGGACTTTAAAATGTTTCCTAGTCATAGATGAGTTCATATCTACTAGGACAAAGGTGATCCTTTAAGACCAAGATGGTGTTCCCAAGCTCAGGAATCCAAGAAATATGGCAATCTTGCTGATATAGAAACCTAAAACTTGTTTGAAATATTTCTGTATTCCTGATCCAAACTCCTTGCTAATCCTGGTATTAATTAATCTTTTTAAATTATTATCTTTAATAATTAATTAATCATACTTGGAAGTATGATAGCCTTGAGCTCTAATGGATTACAGCTAGGGATGTTCTAACTGTCCTTACCTACTACTTAAAAAGGAAGGATAGTCACCTCCACAGCCAGGTTCCATGGACATAACATCTTTTATGGTTTGTTTCTTATTAATAGAAAACCGATGGTTCCATTACCGAACAACAAGGGTTGCAGGGAAGGGCTAGTGACCATTCTAAATACTCAGCCCATTTCTCTATTGTGATTTCAGGGGTTTAAGAATGCCCTCTTGAACCCCAGCCATTCTCCATTTCTTCACTAACTCCTTTTGTTTCCATGATACAGGAACAAAGCCTTCATTCCAAGATAAAGCCTACCTTATAAACTTACCTCCAAGAAAGAGATATGGCTAACAACGCTGTCAAGATTTCAGCAGCATCCCACAGACACTGAAAGGAGAGGCCCCGCAGAGACCAAGCAGGGGAGTTTGGAGAACTTATCCTTAATCAGTCCCAGTTTTGCCCAGTTACCTAGCTTTCAGACTAGACATAGGCTATTTAATGGTAGAATCCTTGGGTTGGGATTTCTCTAAAGCCTATATAACATGGCTTCTGGTTCACTCTCCCTTTACCCTATACTGTGGAGAAAGAGACTGAGCAGGCTGATTAGGGACGCCTAGCTGGTAACAGCACAAATGCAAAAGAGGACTTGCAAAGGGGAAAGTGCATTTTTTCTGTTTTAAGAAACCTGCTGACATAGGGAGTGCTCCCGTTTTTCTGCAGAAACGCTGCCTTCAGTGGACAAAATTCAGCCACAATCAAGCTAATTGAATGCACAAATGTAATATTTTTCCAGGGCACCTCCAATTTAATGCTTGATGAAATCGTGTCTTTCGCATATATTTACAAAAGCTTTTCTTCATCCAGAAATGTCTGTTAAAATTGCTTATAGATGCTGAGATAGCAAATCACTCTTCTAATGTAATGAGATAAGTCATCTCTATAAACTTTGCTTGCTCAAATGTACTCGCATAAAAGAAATCAGGCTACAGGCTTTTTTCAATAAATAGAATGAACAACTAGAACTTGATGGCTATAGCATGTTCTGCCTCATTGCTAAGAGATGTTTAAAATTGCTCCCTCTCTCTCTCTCTCTCTCTCTCGAGCAGCGCAGTTTTCATTTTGGTAGTTGATGGAAAAAGGAGGTCAGATAAACTGATGTGGATAAGAAGCCAAAGCCGTTTGTCGAAATGTGGGGAGAGGCCTGGAAATTGGAGTCATTTTAAAAACTAAAAATTGATTTAAAAGATTTCTGTCCTCAAATCATTTTTCTTGCTAAATGTAGCCACTTTGTGAGCCTGGTTTCCTCTGCTCCAGCTATCTTTACTAATAATTTATGCCAAGGGAATTTCACCTACTGGGAAGAATCGTATGTACCATCATTGGTGCATATCCCAGTAAGACAGGTCCAAAGATCCGCGTCCATGGAAAAGATGAGGCCTTGAGAGCTTTAGCCATCGGTTTCTTAAGATCTGTCTTCCAACTCTAATCTGGAAGCCAACAATGTGACACAAAGGTTAGTAGGTCATCCTACACACCCCCAGGCTCACCATACAGGGCTGTTATGTGTAGCCGCTCAGGTCGTGCACTGTGTGACTCGGAGGGGACATACCATTCACATAGGCTGCAGTGTGAAGGGTGTCATCTGGAGCTGTGCAATGCGACAGTCCTGTCCAGTCCCACCATGTGGGTCAGGAGAGGGAAAAAAAAAATCATACTTCTCATTCATAGTTTAATAAGTTCCAGTGGCTACACTGCATGCATTTAACTTTAACTTCTCCAAGAATACAATCAGAGTTCTTATTATCAGCTGCCAAAGTATGAAAGCCTGCCTGGTGCCCTTTTCCTTCTCTCTACAAAGTATAATTGGGAGAAAAGTCAAATCCCCAGATGGTTCTTTTACTTCAAGAAACGATTTGGACAGCGGACTGTGGAGGACAGGCTGGAATCCAGAATCTGAGACCAAATTCCATGTACTGTTTCTGTTGGTTTTGGAAAACACTAGGCAGCCACTGCTCCATTCAGGGGAGACAGCAGGCAGTATCTGGAGTGGTTCTCTGGGGGCCTTCCTTTCGCCAGTCTGTCTTTTGGCTTTCCTTTCACACCCGCTGGGAGGTCTAGACCAGCCAGACCAGGGGCTGGGGAGCGCCTGCCCAGCCTTCCCTTCTCCTTCCACTTTTCTGTCTGCTAGCCAAACTCAAGGCCTAAACACTGCTCAGCCCCATCCCTTCTGAGGTCAACACCAGACTGAGGGGGGAGGAGAAAGTCTCTACTTCTTAGGCAGTTCTTTGAACTCTGCCCTCAAGCACACGGAAAAGTCTATTTTGGGATGAGAGGAATCAAATCTAATATGCATAGGAGGAGACATTTGAGAAAAACCCCTATTTTTAGCCTAACTTGCCTTTTTCTTTTTTTAAAATTAATTTATTTTTTATTGAAGGATAATTGCTTTACAGAATTTTGTTTTCTGTCAAACCTCAACATGAATCAGCCATATATCCCCTCCCTTTTTAACCTCCCTCCCATCTCCCACCCCAACCCACCTCTCTAGTTGATACAGAGCCTCTGTTTGTTTCCTGAGCCAAACAGTAAATTCCCGTTGGCTATTTTACATATGGTAATGTAAGTTTCCATGTTACTTTTTCCATACATCTCACCCTCTCCTCCCCTCTCCCCATGTCCATAAGTCTATTTAAGTCTATTCTCTATGTCTGTTTCTCCATTGTTGCCCTGTAAATAAATTCTTCTATTTTTCTATTTTCTGTATATATGTTAGAATATGATATTTGTCTTTCTCTTTCTGACTTACTTCATTCTGTATAATAGGTTCTAGGTTCATCTACCTCATCAGAACTGACTCAAATCCATTCCTCTTTATGGCTGAATAATATCCCATCTTGTATATGTACTACAACTTCTTTATCCATTCATCTGTTGATGGACATCTAGGTTGCTTCCATGTTCTAGCTATGCTTCAATAAACATTGGGATACATGTGTCTTTTTCAAATTTGGTTTCCTCAGGGTATATGCCTAGGAGTGTGATTGCTGGGTCATATGGTGGTTTTATTCCTAGTTTTTTAAGGAATCTCCATTCTGTCTTCCATAGTGGCTGTATCAATTTACATTCCCAACAGTGAAACAGCATTCCCTTCTCTCCACACCCTCTCCAGCATTTATTGTTTGTAGACTTTTTGATGATGGCCATTCTGACTGGTGTGAGGTGATATCTCATTGTAGTTTTGATTTGCATTTCTCCAATAATGAGCAATGTTGAACATCTTTTCAAGTGTTCATTAGCCATCTGTATGTCTTCTTTGGAGAAATGTTTGTTTGGGTCTTTTTCCCACTTTTTGATTGGGTCATTTGTTTTTCTGGTATTGAGTTGTATGAGCTGCTTGTATATTTTAGAAATTAATCCTTTGTCAGTTGTTTCATTTGTTATTATTTTCTCCCATTCTGAGGGTTGTCTTTTCACCTTGCTTATAGTTGTCTTTGCTGTGCAAACGCTTTTAAGTTCAATCTGCTCCCACTTGCTTACTTTTGTTTTTATTTCCATTACTCTAGGAGGTGGGTCATAGAGGATCTTGCTTTGTTTTATTGAGCATTCTGCCTATGTTTTCCTCTAAGAGTTTTATAGTTTCTGGTCTTACATTTAGGTCTTTAATCCATTTTGCATTTATCTTTGTGCATGATGTTAGGAAGTATTCTAATTTCATTGTTTTACATGTAGCTGTCCAGTTTTCCCAGCACCATCTATTGAAGAGGCTGTCTTTGCCCCATTGTATATTCTTTCCTCCTTTGTCAAAAATAAGGTACCCACAGTTGCGCAGGTTTATTTCTGGGCTTTCTATCTTGTCCTATTCGTCTATATTTCTGTTTTTGTGCCACTACTGTACTGTCCTGATGACTGTAGCTTTGTAGTGTAATCTGAAGTCAGGAAGGTTGATCCTTCCAGCTTCATTCTTCTTACTCAAGACTGCTTTGGCTATTCTGGGTCTTCTGTGTTTCCATAAGAATTGTGAAATTTTTTGTTCTAGCTCTGTGAAAAATGCCATTGGTAATTTGATAGGGATTGCACTGAATCTATTTCTACCATTTTATCTTCCAGCTCACTAATTCATTCTGCTGCTTCAGATATTCTGCTATTGATTCCTTCTAGAGTATTTGTAATTTCAATAATTACGTTGCTTGTCTCTATACATTCTGTCTCTATATGTTTATTCTTTAATTCTTCTAGATCTTTGTTAATTGATTCTTGCATTTTCTCCATTTTGTTTTCAAGGTTTTTGATCATCTTTACTATCATTATTCTGAATTCTTTTTCAGGTAGTTTGCCTATTTCCTCTTCACTTATTTGGACTTCTGTGTTTCTAGTTTGTTCCTTCATTTGTGTAGCATTTCTCTGCCTTTTCATTATTACTTTTTTTTAACTTACTGTGTTTGAGATCTCAGGCTTCAAGGTTGAATTCTTTCTTCCTTTTGGTTTCTGTCCTCCTAAGGTTGGTCCAGTGATTTGTTTAAGGTTTGTATAGAGTGAGATTTGTGCTGAGTTTTTGTTTGTTTGTTTTTCCTCTAATGGGCAAGGCTGAATGAAGTGGTAATCCTGTCTGCTGATGATTGGCTTTGTATTTGTGTTTTGTTTGTTGTTTAGATGAGGCATCCTGCACAGGGTGCTACTGGTTGTTGGGTGATGCTGGGTCTTGTATTCAAGTGGTTTCCTTCCTGTGAGTTCTCACTATTTGATACTCCCTAGGATTAGTTCTCTGGAAGTCTAGGGTCTTGGAGTCAGTGCTCCCACTCCAAAGGCTCAGGGGTTTATCTCTGGTCAGAACAAAGATTCCACAAGTGGTTTGCTATGGAATTAAGTGAGATTAAAACAAATATCCAAAAACAAGAAACCAAAGATGAACCCCAGAATAATGGTAGTCCCCAAATCAGGCAAATAATAATTAAAATAATGGAATATACACATATACACCCATGAGCAAAGTCAAAACAGTCCAACAAAAAGAGAGTACAATAGATTGACCTGGCAAACAAAGGAAACCGAAAATTATATTTAGCAGTTAAGAACAAAACTAATTAAAGCACAAACTGGAAAACAAAACTAAAGCAAGGTGCCAAGTGGGGAATAAAGCAATGAAAGCAAAACTAGCAAATATGTTGAGAGGAAAGAAAAGACAGAATACATATGCAAAGTTAAACAGAAGTAGATGAAGAAGATTTTCATACATTAAAGGTTAACTGCAAGGGGAAAAGAACAGTAGGAAAGGCAAACAAAGGAATAAATGTAGAAAAAATATAATAGGTTTAAAAATTAAAAATTATAAAAAAGAGAAAAGAAAAAAATGGAAGAAGAAAGAAAAAAAGGAAAAGAAAACTCCACAGAATCGCAAAAGCCCAACCTAGAGGCAGAGGTTTATAGCAACAGTAAAAAAAAAAAAAAAGTGACAGAGGGAAAAAAAAACAACTCAAAAGCTTAACTGGATTTCATAGTGCCAATAAAATCACCAACTACAGCAGAGGGGGAAAAAGGGGAAAAAAACCCAAGATTCTACAGAACAAGTCAAAAAATATGAAGAATAAATGTTTTTACTGAGTCACTGCTGTCGAGTCCTTTCCTACACTGGGGGTGACAGTCCACCCTACTGTCCAGCGCCCTCCAACACTGTGCTGCTCTCTGGACCTGCTGTGGGGGCAGCTTAGGTTCTAATCTGGTCCTACTCTATGTGTACTTGCCTTCGATGTCCATAGCTATCAGCACCAGTGCATTTTCTTTTGTGGGAGCTCTCAATGGCCTTTTATATATTCCAAAGACACAGAGTCTGCCTAGTTGACTGTGAGTTTAATCTGCAGCTTGTACAGCTGGTGAGAAGGTTTTCGGTCTTCTTCCTTAGCCATACTGCCCCTGGGTTTCAATTGTGGTTTTATTTCCGCCTCTGCATGTGGGTCGTCAACTGGGGTTTGCTCCTGGGGCTGCCCTGTAGGACTTGGGTGTGCCCCTGTGAAGGCCAGGGGTGGAGGTGGTGCAGCTGCTTGGGTCGCAGGGGTTCTGGCAGCACCAGGTACTCAGAGTACCTGGTAGTTGACGGCTAGGGGCAGCAGGAAATATAGTGCTCTAGAAAGGTATGGCAACCAGTATTGGCCAATCCGCTCCAGTATTCTTGCCTGGAGAACCCACTCCCTGACAGAGAAGCCTAGCAGGCCACAGTCTACAGTGCTGCAAAGAGTTGGCCACCACCGAAGCGACTCTGCTCACATAGATGCAAGATGTTTTTTGCCTGTGGCAGCTTGGCTCATGAGAGTTGAGCATGAAGGTGGTGCAGCTGCTTGGCTTACGGGGACCCTGGAGGTGCCGTGTGTGCAGGGCCATGGACTGCCTTCGCCACACGAGTTACGGCCTTATTAGAGTCTTTGTTCCAGCCTCTTGTAGCTGGTGATCAGACCTCTTTGGCCAGTCTTTCTCCGTAGCTGCGCCTGTTCAGGCACTTAAAGTGTTCCCTTGCCTGGGTTCCATCTCTGTTGTTCCGCGCATCAGGCACATAAGAGGGGCCCCCTGGCTGGGGTCCTACTCTGTGGATCAGAGCAGCAGGCACTTAAAGGAGCCCCCTGGGTGGGGTCCTACTCTGTAGTTTAGTGCCTCAGGCGCTTGATGGGCCAGCCTCTCTATTGTTCAGCTGCCGATGCTGACAGGTGTGCGGAGAGAGGCTTTGATGATGGCTCCACTCCCTCTGCTGGACTCAGTGGTACCGCCTTGCTTCCACGGCTGCAGCTTTCCTCCACAGGCATCTCCCCCCCTTCTACAATCTCTTCCCTCACATCCCCTTGATCTGTCTCTCCACATTCAACAGCAGCCCTCACCCTGGGATTGCTCCACACTCCCTAAACTCCAGCTCCTAGCCGCTGCACCTTCCAGGGGACCAGCGTTCCTGTCTGGGGTATATATGGCTGCGGCAAGAACTGTCTGATTCTCATCCTATTTAGGCTGCCACAGATCAGTTGTTTCACTCTCAGCCTTGAATGTTTTTCCTCTGCCTCAGACAATTGCCCTGATGTGGGGATCAGACCCCTGCTTCAGTTCCCTGACTCATCGACGGCAGGTCCAGTCCTACTAACACTCGTTTTCCCGATTCCTTCGTCCTACCAATGGACATGGTTCTATATATTCTTTTCCACTGGTCAGGTACTCCTGTTCACTCTCAAGTGGTATTCTGCATGCACTTCTGTGTCTGAAGGTGTATTCCTGATGTATCCATGGAGAGAGATGTACTCCAGGTCCACCTACTCCTCTGCCATCTTGTTCTCCCCCTAACTTGCATTTTAAAGAATATCTCATTAGATTTACAGGCAATTCATGGACCACTAGGGACTCAAACAGTCATGTTCCATCTGAGTTTCTACCTAAAGTTTGCCAAAAGTCAAAACAGCAAATCAGTCAGCTCACAGATGTCTTATCATATGCTTAATGTGGTGTTGTTTTCACCAGATCTGAAAGCTGAAAAGTGGGGCAGAGGGTCTCCAGATTCCCCTCTCTGTCCAACCACCCCATTTCACACCTGCCTCTCCATTACTGCCTAGACCCCACAGTCCACTAAGTGCACTGGACATTAGCCAGAAGTCAAGAATTAGCAACTGCCAGAGCATCCTCTACAAACAGAAAATGTAAGAATTGAGGGATAGCTATCAACACTGCCCCAGCCCTACCCCCAGCGGAGGGGAGGTACCTGTACGAGCAAGCTGTCCGCAGGGTCCTGGGCTAGAAGCCTATGGACAGCGTCTTCACCTGGTGAATGGAGACAGGTACATCAACACACATACCTGTTAGGCTCGCAGCCTAGCCTGGCCATGGAAGCAAGGACCAGAAGCCACGTGACTCTAGGAAGGCACCTGGCTGGCTGGGAGGAGAGTAGGAGGGAGACGTAATTTTCACTGCACTGACCCTTTGCGCCTTCTGAAATGTGAACCAGGCGTAGCTCTCCTCCATCATCAAGGCCATGTGAAGTGTGTGGAGAGCTTCCTCCCAGCTGTAACACTCTCCCTTAGATTCCAGGTTGAGGCTGAAAGTTTCCTTCCCTGGGTCACCCTTCTCAATGCTCCCAGCAAAGCCGCTCTCTTCTCTGGGCACCTGTCCACTTGTGTTACTCTGCCTGAACAAGAATGCTGTAGCCTGACTCACTGACACGTGAGCCCTCAAGGTTGGGACAGGATGGTGTTGATTCCTCTGACCCTTATGGGAACATTTGCAGTATCTGCTGAACACACCATCCCACCCCTTTTCCCAGTTTGAGGCCCCTGCAGATGCTGGTTTTCACGTGTACAAAGATGAGCAGAGATGAAGAGGTCATGCTGGGATTTCTCCCAAAGAAATTTCTCTGTTTATCCCTTGGGTAAACAGAGATGCCCAATACCATCTTCTGTTTATAATGAAAGGTGCACCCATGGACTTTTGATATGCTGCCTCTGCTGTTCCATACACTAGGTGCTAACCATATATGGACACTGACTATTTGAAATGTCGATAGCACGACTGAGGAACTTAATTTTTAAATTATTTCATTTAAATAAATGTAAATGTAAATAGCCACATCTGGATAGTAGCTACCATACTGGACAGCTCCTTTCAAGAGCTTTCTTCCTCAAGGGGACAGCCTTACCAGCTGAACAAGACAACCCTGAAGCATGTCTAATTTTGAAACAATTAATTGAGAGCAAGGTCCACAAGTACCTGTTCCTAAAGTAAAAATTCAGTTTATTCATCTGTTTATGACACAGTGCTCGAGAGGCAAAGTGTTTCACATCATAGATTTCACTTCCAAATCCTTGGAATGTTCATTTCTTTGGCTATAAAGAGGGACTAGCTGGGAAAGCCAGGTAATGCATAGGAAACTAAACTAACAAAGGAGCGGGTGGGGTGGGCAGCGCTAATGTCATCCTCCCAGGGATGGGCACAGGGGGCTGTTAGCTGCAGGCTGACTCTGGAGAACTGTTAGCTGGAGCACGGAGCAGCCATCCTGGATGCTCGGGCCATCGCAGGGGTTCAGTCATCCCCACCACACAGGTACAGCAGCGCTTTCTGGTAGTCGCCCTTGGTGTCTTGCTACAAATGGCCGAGGAGAAAAAAAGAAATTCTGGGTCAGGAGAAAGATCCAAATTCTGCAGGAACAGAGAAGCAGGCCCATGGCACATGGAGGCCCTGTGGGACCTGCCCAGACGCCCCCAGACCATCACAGGATCCTCAGAGAGTGGTCCAGGGGGATTACTGCCACAAGCGTAGAGAACAGGGGGTTCTGGGGATTAACATGGTAAGTGACCAGAGGACCGAACCTGGTCTGCTCCTCCTGCACTGAGGTCCTGCAGACACCATCCTCTTTCTCCCTGGCCTGCACCCTTCCAGAGAAGACAAAGGAGGCCCCTTCCTGTCTCCCTGTGTTGTTTTGTGGACTGTTAATGTCATGTGGGAAGACGCTGATAGATTAAAGAAATAATTACTTAGAGTCTAAATGGCCCCAGAATTTTAAACATATGCCGTATGAAACCTAGTTGTAGTGAATTCAGCTCTGAATTCATCCCTGGTGACCACTGACATGCCTTTGACATTTTCAGGATCTTTCAGAAAAAGGGGTTTGCAACATATGTCTGAACTAAACACAGTGGGAGGGACCACAGTGACTGTAATCAGTGCTTATAAAAGGGTGCTCCATCCCTCCAGGGACAGGCTAAACCAGGGGAAGAGACAAGGGTTCTGACTGAGGGAGTGTTGCCCAGGCTTATCACAGAGGAGTTTCAAGACATGGAAATATAATAAAATGCAGTTTGAATTGACTGAAGTCTTTTCAGGATGTCAGCAAGTCTTACAGGATCACTGTCATGAACACCAACTATCACTGTAGAATGGGTGTGGGAAATATAAAATGTTTGCTTGATTCTTTAACTTTTCAGGACATGTCATAATAGCACTTTGAGAATAAACCCCTGATATTTGATGACTAGCATCTCTTCCCTGGGGAGTTAGGAAACAGAAAACCACCATTTTGCCCTTGTTCTGACAGGCACCTGCCTGGGACCCTCCAGCCCTCTGATGACCAGATGGGGCCTTACCTGAATGTAGTAGTACAGGGACTTGCCGTACTTTTTCTTGAATTCAGACCTAATTTTCAACATGTCCACTTCACTGCGCGAGACCATGATTCTAATCAGGACCTTATCACGAGTGCCCTTGCCCTGAAAACCAAATTCACACTGCAAGTTACAATTCACTAACCATCTTAATCATTAAAAAAGGGGTCTAGTGGGGTCTTGGTGACCCAGTGGGTAAGATGTCAAGTTCCCAACTCAGGGGGCAGGGATTCAATCCCTGATTGGGGAACTAATATCCTGCCTGCTGCACAGAAAAAAATAAATAATTAAAAAAAAACAAGTCTAGTCAATTCTCCTGCATGTGGAACTGATCTAGGTTCTCGATGCTGCCCTAAGAGATTACAATGATAACAGTGAAACTGCTCCCTAAAGAACAATGAGCATCTTGGAATTCCAAAGACACCACTGGCACAAACCCCTCCACACCGTGCATTTAACAAACGTGAACAGAGCACGAACTACTGCAAGGCTCAGAGTTAAAGCATGCAAGTTCACACATGTAACACAAAGCTCCTGGCTCTTGGGGGCCTGGGGAGCACACATAACCAGTTCACCACCGCTCTGTGCCATTGTGAATGGTACCAACAGTAAGGACCACTGAGTTTACTTCCAGAACCTTACACCAGAGAACAGGTCAAATGTGACATGGAACCTAAGGGGAAAGGGAAGGGAGGCCATGTGGATAAGACGGTGGCCCAGGAAGAGGTGGCAAGGGCTTGGAAGCCAGAAGGCACAGGCACATGTGACAAGTGGAAAAGGGGACTGGAGTCTGGGAAGAGATGGCCACTGAAGGGAAAACTGCTGGGCTGGCTTTGGACTCATACAGACCCAAGTTCAAATCTGGCTGTGCGACCTGAAGCAAGCTGAAAGCTTTCCAAGCTCCGTTCTGCTCCTCTAAGAAGGCCACACAAGCCCCGCAGGTTTTTCAGTGATGATTTATGATGGGGTCAGCGGCGCAGTGCCTACGGCACAGTGCTTGCCTAATAACCTCTCTCTCCCTTGCTCATCCTTACTCTGGGGCACCAGGAGGGAATCACTGAGAAACCTGAGCAGGAATCTAATGTGATCACCACCTGGCATTTTCTCTGTCCCGTGGCACTGTTTTTTCCCTGTCCAAAAGCACACACTGAAGTAGTTGGGAGAAGCAGAAGACTGGAAACCACTGGATTGTGGGTTTCCATCTGTCAGGTGCAAGCACAGCTGACCAGTGTGGTCAGCTAGACAATGGGGTCTCTCCTGCCATCCACTAGTTAAGGAGACTTAGTTTGGGCCACAAAGAAAGGAAAGCCTCGTGTGGAAACATGGACGTCTCGGCCGGCTGCTCTTACCTTCATGGAGTCATACAGTCTGTCAGCAAAATACAGGGGCTTGTTCTGAATGCACTGGACTGTGAGGAGAAGAAAAGGGTCAGCAAGTGGGCTGCACAATGGGAAATGCTCAGGGAAAACCGGGGATCCTCTAAAGCCCTGAGTGCTTTAAAACCAGGGGAGCCTGAGGTCCATAGAAACCGAGGCATGTATGTGCGTTCCTCCCAGGGAGAGAGCCCTTTCCCTGGCTCTTATTCCGCCTGGGCAGCTCTCCACGCTACCAAAGTAAGCCCTTCTTCAGTCCTGCATCTTAAATTCATGCGGTGAAGATTATGAAATTACCTACAACATGTAAAAAAGTCCCCTTCCCAGAGCCACCTGAATTATCAGGATGGTCATTTGTTCCTCCTGCTTCAGCACAGTGGACTGAAAGCTGACGTCCACTAAGACGGGGTGGGGGGTGGGCACACCTGCTTACCCAGATTCAGAAAGGCATTTTCCAGGTCTCCTTTGACCTCTTTTTTGATGCTCTCCAGCATGTCATAAGGGCTGTAGCTCTTGTACCTTTCAAATACTAAAGAAAAGCAACAAACAATCATTATAGCAGCCACTAAGAGAGATGTCAGTGGTCACCCGCAGAGTGGCACATCACACACACAGAGGATCGCAGCATTCTAGGGGTTAGGGACTGCCTTGTGACCAGGGCCAACACTGCACCGGTTGCCTTGGGACAGCCCTACCACGCATCCGTCCTGAATGGCACAGCCTCAGGGCATGTATTTTGACCTTCTTTGTCTCAATACAGTGGAACCCATTTTATCTAAGCTACAAGAAACAGTACGTAGCATCCAGCCAAGTCCATTATTTCAAAAAATATGGCAAGATAAAAAGACCTAGACAAGAAGAGGCAGCCCACCAAACAGGCACCAAACATGGAAAATATTTAGGGGAAAAAAAAAGGATCCAAACTGGGAGAGAAGGTTGAATGGATCTGCTGAGGAAAAATGCATGAGTGGAAAATGAACTCTGTTCTGGCAGACCCGAGCCCCAACACAGATACCTGCCGGCAATGACCCAACTGAGAGGGCCCTTCATTCAGGCCCCGGGACTCTAAGACCTCCCCAGAGCAGCACCCACCTTTCTGGAGGTGGCACACGCTCCGCTCGGTCATGATGCTGATCCACTTGGGAACATCAGTTCCTTTCCTCTTCACTCCAGCATCATAGAGATCCTATGAGCACAACCAGCCAGGAAAGTTCACCCCACAATGCAGAGAGAAAGGTCATTAAAAACACATCACACACCAAAATGCCCCTTTCAAAATGCCAAATGAGAAAGGAGGATGGCACTGCAGGCACAGGAAAAACGCGCTGTTTTCTAGATCACTGTCTTGATTAAGAGCAGTCTTCCCGAAGCACAGACATGCAGTAGGAGACTAGGTTGTCTGTGAGGCTGATGCTGAACCAGTCTTCCCTGAACGCTGAGGGAAGAACCAAGAGCTTCTGCTCATCTACAGAAGGACAAACCAATGCTCACTAATGCCTCCAGCTTGCCTCCATGTGGCCCTTCCATCTACTGAAGACAGCTGCAGGTCAGGTACCCACCCCAGGCTTCTCAGAGACTGAGAAAATAATGGAGCTGGGAAAAAAATAGCTGCTTCAACCACATTCTCAGTTTCTAGAAAATTTAGGGGCTACAAGTAATGCTAAGAATGTCAAGGAAGGAGGGAGAAAGGCTTATGCATGAGCCAATACTCATTGAGTGACCGACCGTACACCATCTGGGCGCTGCAGAGCCCAACTTTCACTTCTTTATTAAAAAGCCTTTTCTACCTCCTGCTAAAAGTGCTGTGTGAAATATACTGAATTTTAAAACTAAAACGAATTAAAATTAACCTTGTTCTTCAGTTCCTCTGAAATACAGTGAGACAGCTGTCGACCCTCTGGGAATGGCAGGCAGTTCACAGTGATCTGAATCAGCTTCCCAACTAGTTCTCAGTGATTATGGGAGGAGAAGCAGCAGGAGTTCTATCTGGCCAGAAAGGAAGGAAGGACCCCTGCCTGCCTCGTCTTCTCCCCCACCACCCAGGGCAGTGAGCGCCCCTGTCCTTGGCCACACCTCTACCATTTCCTTCCACTGTTGTGGTTGTATACTGTGTCAGGGTTCATTTGCAGCAACTGTACACCGGTGCACACAGCTGTAGCACACCCTTCGGAAGCTGACACCTCCATACAAGCAAAGCTCGAAAGAGCAAATGTGAGGCAGATGCTGATCCTATAACTAACACCAGCATTATAAGGTCTTATTAACTATGGCTCCCAGAAAGTGAAAATGAAGCCATTTTGTCCCTCCCAAACATGGAGCCTACCTCCTCTCCCACTGTCTGGAGGCTAGACCTAGGGACTTGCCTCTAATGAACAGAGTGTGACAGAAGTGACAGCGTGTGGCTCTTGGGATCACATCCTAAATGGCACCTGGCTTCCTCCTGACACTGTCTCTCTCGGATCACTCCCTCTGGGAGAGCCCTCTGTCATGCTGTGGGAACACTCAGACAGCCCCTTAGCGAGGCCCATATACACAGAGACCAAGGCCTTCTGTCAACAGTCACATGGGTGGGTCATCCAGGATGCCTCCTGACACAGTCAGGCCCTCAGAGGATGCGGCCCTGGTCACCAATTTGTCTCCAACCTCATGAGAAGCCCTGAGCCAGAACCACCCAGCCAAGCCACTTCCCAGTGCCTGACCCACAGACACTGAGGGATAATACATGCTTGTGGTTCTAAGCCAGAGTTTCAGGGTAATCTGTTGCACAGAACAGATGACTACACAGACTATCCAGAGGCTAGGAAACAAAACATCAAACCAAGAAGCTTGGCACTGACCCTGGCATCCTGGTCAATCAGTTCATAATCAATGACAGAGCCATCCTCTGCTCTCCGACCCTAAAAAAAAGAAAGAAAGAATGAACATTAAATGTATCCCTCTGTACATTCTAAAACTGAAAATACTGATTTCTCCCCAACTCATGTAAGCCACTATTTACTGAATTTACTAGTAAATAGTAATATTTACTATTTACTGGACACCCTCTGAAAATTTTTCTTCACTTAAAAGTCTAGGCAAGACCAAGAATTGTTACAATAATTGAGGCAATAAAGTTGGGGCTATACCCTCTGTGGTACCCATTCCTGGGCTAAGCACCTTACAGAGTCCACCCTCTACCCACCCCCCAAAAGGTAATGATACTTAAATTCCTTCCCTCGGAGAGCACACAATCCAGAAGGAGAAATAAGGATGGGATAAACGGTAGGGCAACACAGTATCTGTGGCTCTAAGCAGACATGAAATGCAAAAGAAGGCAGAAACCCGTCAAGTAGTACCATCAGCAAAGTCTATGGACAAAGGGGTACAGCTGAGGTAAACCCAAAGGATGCATCAGATGAGGGTGGTACAGGGGAATGGGAGAAAGCGTTTCCACGCTAGAGGAACGGCTCAGAGGAGTGAGGTGAGCAGGGGGAAAGCCTGGGGAGGAAAACTAAGGGAGGGCCAGGGTACAGAGGATGCCTGAAGGCAGCTGAGAGTTTGTATCTGATACAGCAGAAATGAGTTTTGATCAGGGTACGAGTAAAACGGTACAAGTGGATTCCAAAATGATGGGTAGGTGGCCTTACTCAGGGCAGGTGGTAGAGAAGGAAGCTAGGGAGGGTGGTATGGAGGTGTGACAGCAATGGAGGTGTGGGTGGCCAGGATGGAGAGTGCCCACTTGTCTTCAGGGTTCCTGGGTGAAATTCCTTTTCCCTGTAGCGCTCATAGGCATTAAACGGCACGTGGGTCAGAACTCAGAAGGGAAATGCCTTTCATCTACATTAATGTGTTAACCTTGGCAAACAAGCAAAGACCTTCTCTCCAGGCAAACCACTACCTGGGCAAACCATCCCTTAAGAAATGATAACAGGTGAAAGAAACAAAAGGGTCACTTCCCACTGGGTCCTATGTGATGACAGAGAGAGGCAAAATGACTTTCCCCAAGTCACAGAAATCCAGGTCAGGAGCTAAGAGCTGCCTCTTCCTCCTCTGGCCCCAAAGACCACTTGACCATACGGTTTTGCAGGATAAGAAATCCTATTATACAAAAATGACAACTCTGCAGTTGACAGTGCAAACCCACTGTCAAAATATAGCTGGAATTTCTGATGCAGGCCCAGAGGACTGAGTTAATTCACTCCAAGTATAAAATGAGGTATTCAACTTGCTTTGGGAGGAAGCAAGGACAAAGAAATGAATCGGAAACTAACCTTTGCAAGGGCAACCATCAGCTTGCGGAAGTCGCCAGATGTGTCGGAAACAATGTCCTTCTCCAGATCGGTCTTGTACACTTGGAAAACAACACATCTAGTTTAACACTTCCTGCCTATGCAGCCAGCCACCCCACCCATCCCCTGCCCACTAAGCCTCTGAAAAGCAGAAATCTATGGCAGTGCGGGTATACCCCTAAAAATGAGGGTGGATTCTCAAGAAGGAATTTTACCCTCATAAAATCAGAACTAGTATTATTATAATATTATCAGTGGCAAGGGATACACAGAGCAGGATCAGACAGGGGACCCTCAGGCTCACCTCTGATCAGGGACCTCCGGTCTAGCTAAAATACTATTTCCCAAACTTGATTATACTTATTTAGAACATCAAAAAATTTGGAGGAATACACACACACACACACACACACACACACACACACACACACACACACACACACTTGTGCTTTATATCTACTGATCGAGAAAATGCACAATGGCAAAAAAATCTAGTGAGAATTAAAGGGTACTTTTGAATGAATTTGTATTTTATTACTCAAAATAACATCTATATTGAAATGAAGTACCACATATCAGGTAAGCCGCATCATTTACTCCACCTCTGGCCTCCTATACTGCTTGGTGCACATGGGTCCTCCTCTTGAAACAATGATCCACAGTCAAGAGTCTGGGAATCTCCTCAGCAGAAACTGGAGAGCACTCAGTACATGAAATCCATGGGGGATACTTTCTACTCCGCCCCATCAGGTCTCTTTTGTTTCATAGTCTCTGCTTTCCCTTCTGTATATCTTTTGAACTAGTTTTAGGGGAATGTAATCCCAAAGCCCAGGCCATCAGGAGATGGAGGACAGTGACCTGGTCACAGCAAACCCCTGGACAGTCCAGATGGCAGGTGTTTCTCTACAAATGTAATCCAGGGATCCTATCCTGAACACCAGACCAGGGGGCCAGGATAGTGGTCCCAGAAACAAGGTGGAGTGGGTGCACCATGGAACTGGGGCTACTCACTTTCTTTGTAGACTCTGTTGATTTCCTGGAGCTCCTGGTTGGTCCTTGAGCAGATGATCTCAATGAGAGAGTCCTCATCAGTCCCCAGCCCCTGGGAACCAGGCAGCATATTAGCAGGGAAACCCCTCCTGGCTACTAGCCTGCTTCTCTGAACTCAATCAGGTAAACTGCACACACGGGTTTGGTCTGCAGTGCACCTCTTTCTGCATTCCTCCTGAGGGATCTGTACTGATTCCTTGGCATAAAGTAATGTTATACTCTATTCCTTAAAAAAAAAAAGCTTCACTAGAATAAAAGATGGTTTAACTGGCATGCTTTTTTTTTAGCTCAACTAAAATTTCCCCACTATATATAAACATATATAGTGAAATGGGAAGAGACAGTAATGGAATACATCAAAATGTTAAAATATAGCCCTTTTTGGCGATGGGTTTATAAAATGAAGAACTTCATCTTCTCCCTATGTTTCTTTATTTTTCAACTCCTCTAATCAGCCATTATTTTCATAGATAAGAAATCATTTTATTACACAATTCTACTCATTAATTTAAAATAAAGGAATATAGAGATTTGGGGCTGTCGTTGGCAGCCAGCATTGTTAGATTGAAATAAGTCTTTTACGACGGAAAGGTATAGATAAGATAAAATTTTTAGCTTTACCTCTTTGAAATGTAAAACTGGGTTAATGTTAAAAATTTCATTCTTGTACTTCCATTTTTGCTTGATTACTATGCACTCTTCCGGCATTTTAGAGAAGCAAAAGGAAATAATGAAGTGCCAAATAAACCTAGACACCAACACTTTATTAAGGAATGAGAATTTGATGGGTGATGTATTCAAATTTAATATATACACTTTTGAGCTGGCATGCCAGATAGCTTGAAAGGACTCAATGAAACATGTATTTCAAAGCTGGCTTCATGATCAAAGTCAAGATTTAATAATCAGGATTCTCTAATACTCATCTTTCCGAATATGGAAATATCACTTTGAACTAAGCAGAATTACAACTGTTTAAAATGTAAATCAATTATAAGGTGTTAATACAATAAGAAACTTACTTATCCACATGAAAAGTGTGTCAGCTATTAATTAAAGTTATTAGAGTTTATATGCCCCTAAAAAAGTGGTTTGTATAACATGAGCTAAGCCTCAGGTTAATAGTTAATTCTGAATTTTATTCCTCAATCTAATCTATGAGCCAAGGCCTTTTCTTCCAGAGTTTTTAATCATGATTTGTAGAGGTGCTTGCAAAACCAAAATTTCTTCCCTTAGCAAAAGGTCTACACAACATTATAAATATTATACAGAGACTCTCAAGCATCTTCAGACATTTTAAGGGGAAGTTTGTCAATCTCAAGGATGTAAATATAGTCTAAAAAATAACTCATGAATTGGAAGATATGTTGTTTCTTAACATTGTTGAAATATAAAATAAGTATAGCAACATAGATTTGTTTTCTTGCATCACTGATATGCCCATTTTAATATAGGAAAATTCTGACAGTGTTTTTCCTCTATATTTAAAAGTGACCTTGGCAATTTCAAACTTGGCCCAAGCTCTCCACAGACTGTCCACAGTTCCCATCACAAGGGCACTGTCTACTGTAACATATGGCAGATATTGCCAGTGGTATTGCCAGAAGTCAAAACAGATCTTTTTTTTAAGCATTGTTCAGTTAATGTCACTCGAAGCTTTATGGATTTCAGAAGGGTACTCAGCTGTGATAGCTAATGGACGAGCTGGCCCAAGGTCAAAGATCCAGCAGTCAAAGCACCTTTCATTGGACCCAGTTACAGAGATTACAGTGGCGATGGACAGCTCTTAAAGGTCTGTTTCAGGTCACTAATACCTAGTAACAGATACAAATAAAACTGCACAAATCACAAGTAAATGAATTCTTGGAGAAAATAAGATAAACTGATCTGAAGTGATGACGGTCAGAAGAGGAGAGGAGAGGCTGGTTCATCCACGGCTCCAAAGGTCCCAAGACTGAGTGTTTTCAGTGTTCTTTCTATCAAGCAGGATCTTTAAGTGTTGTTGACATCTTATCATTCTTAATTATACCTTCCCTCCAACATAGTCTACTTAGATAACTCAGAGTAAGTCTGTTCAAATAAACTGAGCACAGCTTAGGCTTAAGCCGGAAAACTGATTTCAGAGCAAATAGCAGCCCTGAGCTATCAACTTCTAGGCCCTGGAAATGCCTGGCTGGGAAGCTGCCTCCCTTTCGAAGTGTTCTGTAGCAGAAGCGATGACAACTGAACTGGAACATTAGCTAGTGACAGGCTTACAGGTCTGTCTCTCCATTAATTCAGAAATGGTGGCATCACAGAAAACACACTCCGACTTAGAATGAAACATCAGAACTGCAGCTTTTCCCTCTATACTGAGGCTTTACCTAGCTTTACCAGCAGAGGGCAGTGACACATTATTCAAAATGTCACAGGCACCTTATAAAAAGGAGTCTATGCTTTGCTGTAACATGCATTTATGTTTCTGTATCTATTACATCTATATAACACTTGATGTTTTAGGTACACATAAAATACAGGGGCACTTGCAACCTGGAATTTCTACTATCTACTTTAACCTTAAAATCCATGTTCAAAATAACTACATAAATACAAACACCACTCAGTAGTACGTGCTTTGAAAACACAGGAACCATTCACGATCTGAAATCCCCCTTAATATCCAGTGATATTCTGATTTTGCCCAAAATCTGAATCAAACAATGGGACGAGGAAGGAGAAGGTCAGAAGAAGAAACAACCAAAAGAGCATCAGCAGATTTCTGTTAAGCTTCACTTAACAAAAGCTATGAGTTTTACTTTCGCCTTAATGTCATAACAAATCTTTTTTAAGGAGGAAGTGTAATCAAGGAAGTAGTTTTTCCAAATGGTATTCCAATTGCCCAGGTGCCAAGCAGTAGCAGCTGGTAACTGACTTCTCTGCATCATGAAATTTCTTTACAGTCTTAAAAAAAGTAATTGAAATATTTTTGGTACAAATCCTAAGACTTAAAGCTTCAGTTCATTCCCCCAAAATGACTCCAAATGAGAATTCAACAAAACCGAAAATCACCTAATTATACTCAGAAAGCTGTAATTCACAAATATTAATGGCAGATTTGACAGAGATTGCATCTTACACGTGTTTACCTTCATGGACGCTTTCAGCTCAGAAGCATCATACTGAGCAGGTGTTTTCAATAGGCCCAAAATCACTGTCTCCAGGTGGCCGGACAAGGCTGACTTCAGTGCTGATGCAAGTTCCTTCAGAAAAACGGGCGAGAACATGGAAAAGTTGGTTGGTAACCGATAGTCCCTTTAAAACTAATAAGACAAAAATAGAGCCCTGTGTTTGTAAAGCAGGTTGTGATTCTTTGACAACTCTGGGGTGTTGGGTCAAAGTTGGGTCAACTGCATTCCCTTTGGCCAGACCCAAAGGTCAGAAACTGGAAGATCAGACTTTGCTCTGATAAAATCCAAGCTGATTTTGCCTTCTCCCCTGTAAATAAAGTGAAACCAGAGCAGCACACAAAGCCTCAAAAAGCTGAGTGAATGCCTTTCACAACTTGCTTACACGTACCGTGATTCAGCCTACAGAGGGCAGGGCCCTTTCCAGGGTCAGTCAAGGGCCTTGCTAAGAAGGAGATGGTCAGGGTGGGAAGCTGCCAGGGAAGCAGAGCCCTCAAAGACTGCTGCTAACGTCCTGTAAAAGACTGTGCAACTGTGCCAGAGGTGGTTCCAGAAAGTCTCCAGTTGAAACCAGAGGCCACCACGTGGCTGGAAGTAGGCTCATGAAGTTTTCCTATGCAAACACTTCACCTATTGAGAGAACCTCTGTTTTCCATGCCAAGTTGGAATGGTGTTGACAGAGGTAGTGAGGATAAAGTCCCCCCATTCATTCCTTAACTTCCCTATTGTTTACTGTTTCTTAAAGGTTCCACTGTCACCATAAAAAATCCACTGACTGATTTCAAGTCTGAGGCCTGGGTCAACAACACATATGCAGACAGATATCCCAATTTGATGTGGCTTTAACAGGTGCTTCCTCAGGAATTAAACTTCCTACAAACCATGAGCACTGAGTGATGGCTGAACTCTCTTGTTACAATAATTTTTTCTTTCTTTTCACTTTTTCCCTCTTCTTCTGCCCCTTCTTTCTTCCTCCCCTGCTCTCCAGCAGCACCCATGGCACCTAAGATGTTTAGCCTCTAGAGGTATGTGCAGGCTGTAAGAGGTGATGTGCAGCCTGCTTCAGAGAATCTTCTCAAATCATTCACAAATGTCGAGGACTGAGATGGGTCTTAGAGATTGTTTGGACCAACCTTTTCATCACCTACTCTGTCTGGTTTCCCCAAGTCCTAGTAACACCTAGCACCTAGGAGGGGACTTTCAAAGCTACTCCTTCCAAGTATAGCACCAATTTTCCAACTTGGAACTTTGAGGTGAAGTAATTCCAAATTTAGTCTACCCTTGACACTTCCCTCCATCCATTCTCTGTTCAGATCTCAAATAGCATCTGGGCACCTACTGACTTCTTTCACTTCTATAATAAACTTCTCATGGGCGGTCAACTTCCTGCTTCTCACACTGTCAAGCACAGGGCTTTGCACTCTGCAGAAACTCCAGATATGTTTGACAAACAAAATACGACCATTCCTGGTATAGAGAAACCTGGCATCTGCTCGAACATGAAAGAAACATTAAAATAAATCCTCTGTCCCAGTGCCTGTCCACTTCTACTAGCTGTGCCCATGCTTGCCTCTCACCCAGGCAGCCTTGGTCCTTATTGTTAAAGACTCTATAATACAGGGCTTTTTCCATTCTTATGCAAACAATAAGGTTCTGCTTTGAGGATTTCCTTCAGAATCTCAAGGGACTTCCCTGATGGTCCAGGGGTTAAGACTCCATGCTTCCAATGCAGGGGGCACAGGTTTGGGGAACTAAGATCCCACATGCCGCACAGTATGGGCAAAATAAAACAAAAATAAGTGTGAAGAAAGTTATCTTGAGCATTTTATGTATCTCACTTTAAAATATGACAACTCTCCTTAGTCCAAGGCTGACAGACATCAAGAATCAGTGGGACAGTGAGTTGACCCCAGTCCACAGCAAAGCCTGTGAGGTTACCAAACCCAGTATGATTCTGTAGTATCTTCGCTCCAGAAGGGTATGTAAGAGCTTGGTTCTCCATCTATCTCTCTGAAATTGAGACCCAGGCTTCTATGATTCAATGTACACGTGCGTGTCCACAGCCAACTGTGTCTGAAGACCATGCTCTGTAAGTGACAGCTGAAGGAGCAATTACAGGCATTTTGTCTAAAGAGGTGGGCCTTCTGCTCCAACTAAACTCAGCTCTACCAGCCAACAGATCCTTTTGGGAAAGTAGAGAAATAAACACTTCTTTCCATGCCTCACTGCAGTAGGTTAGCATAAATCTAGCTGGAAGAACAGCTTTATTGCACACGAGAGGAAAGAAACCGCTTGCTTCCTATTTATGTCCTTTCCAACCGTTTGAGAGGTTGGGCTTCGGCTTGACCTGCAACTCCCTGGACCTGGGGGTCATGTCACTCCAAGCGTAGAAACGTCTTTTCTAGAATCCCTCCAGCTTACCTCCACTGTGACTACCATCTTTTCTAGAATCCCTTCAGTTTACCTCCACTGTGACTATGAGTGAAAACTATACAACGGGAGCTGCGGGAAGCCACGCTTACGGCACCGTCCAAGAATAAACCAAACGCTTTTAATAGCAAGAAGTTAAAAATAAAGCAGCTTGTCCTTAAAAATAAAATTTCCTAACACTGCGACAAAATAAAGGATGAACAAGTGCTGGACTGATCCTTAACTGCTAGTGGACAAGCAAGTGAAGCACGGCATGGTGAAGATAGCCTGGAGACCAAATAAACTACACTAACTAAACCCTGGTGGTTCCAAAGATCTTAAGAACTCAAGTGAATTTTTTTTACTTTAATGAGAGGTGCATGTCAGGATCAATACTCAATAGAGGTTAGTGTCCTAAGATTAAATTAAAAACGTTTTATCAAGAGCTAGCAGAACTCATGAAGATGAAATGAGTGGCTACATGTAGAGAAGCACATGCCCAGTCAGCACAAAGTAAGCGTTCAGTAAAGGATACCCGCTGCTGCTCTTCCCCAGCCTTTCTATTTCCAGGACTGCTGCCTCTACGTGCTCTGGCTTGGAAGAGGCTGTGGGTTTTATGAATGAGCTCCAAGCACCCCAAGGGACACACATGTGTGAGCTGTGACTCTTACAAGGATGTAAGGGGAAAACCTTGGATCTCCTGGGGTTCCAGAAGGCGCTTGCTGATAAGAGTAAGAATTCATGAAACGAAAAACTAACGGCTGAGGAACTGAAATTCAACAGGCAATGCCCTACAGCCCTGAGCCTGCTGTACCTTCTTGGTCCTTCTCTGGTAGGCGAAGGCAATATCCTGTCTCTGCTCATTGCTGCGGTTGGTCAGGATGTTGACGATGGTGACCTCATCCACACCTACAAAGATACAAGTCGTGAAGAGTTACTCAGCCATATGCTCTAGTCCTTTGGGCTTACAAAGAAGGATTTAAGCATTTTTTTTTCAACCTGATATATATATATATTTATTTATATATATATAGTTCTCTAAACTGAAATACCAAGACATTAAAATTTGTTTTCTTTCTTTCTGTGAGCACCCTCCACCCAACATGAACATCCTCTTTTTCTTCCTGACAGCCTCAAACCTCAAGCCCAATTGGACCTCAAAAATATCTGTATTAAAAAAAAAACTATTTTACTCATAAATTGCTTTTTGGAATCAACAGTAGGAGGTGCATTTGTGGGGCTTTGACAGTCAAATGAACAACAAAGATTTAGAAGGATTGTAAATGAAGGTCCCCGAATTGCCATTTAACTGGGGATTTAACAGACAGTAACTGCAACCTGAATTAATAGAGACAATTATTTATATTTATTGCAGGATTATGGCTATATAACCAGCAAGGTATAATTTCTATAATTATAGAAACTGTCATGACAAATGAGTCAGATTTAATATGGCAGTTGTATTTTAATAGCATAACTGATTAATACAATCCTACTTACCGAAGACTAAATTGTTTTGTAAGGAAAATAAACGTTCCACTGCTTTTAATCTTCAATAGGCAATTTTAATAATCAATTTTATAACTTTATTAAAAAGAGTAAGTGTTTTAATCTAAATTAAATCTAAATTGGGAGCTTTGAAGTGCCACCAAAATATTTTAGTACCTATTTTAATTGGAACATGTGTATTTACAAAGATAAGCAATTCCTTTTGGTATCTGAAAGTTTCCAATTTTACATCAGAAATATTCCTAACATGCCATTTAACTGAAGAAAGCACAATTTAAAACATTCAAAAAGTGAAAGGTCTCTCTCCTGACTGAGGATGAACTTCGTTTAATAAAAGGATGAGCCTTTGCCATAAAGGATAGGTGATCTCTGTGTGAGAGAGGGCACAGTGGCTAGCCTACAGGACACACATGAACTGCAAACAGCCTGGCCTGAAGGGAGTCAGGAGTTGCCAAGGGCAGAACTGTCACGCTCTGAGGCAGAGGCCATGAGCAGACTCACAGAGAAGATACTCCAAACCCTCAAGTGTGTTAGAGGGATCAAAAGCGGAAAGTTAGAATTTCTGGGTATAAAAATAAATAAGATTTTTTTTTGTATTTATATACTCATTTATGAGTGATTTTATAGCAACGTTAGGGCTTCCCAGGTGGCTCAGCAACAAAGAATCTGCCTGCCAATACAGGAGACAGGGTCCTATTCCTGGGTCAGGAAGATGCCCTGGAGAAGGAAATGGCACTCTGGTATTCCTGCCTGGGAAATCCCAAGGACACAGGAGCCTGCGAGGCTATAGTCCATGAGGTGGCAAAAGCTGGGACGCAACTGAGCAACTAAGCAACAACATACCAATGTTAGGTACCTTAACTGCATTTATAACTTTAGCCAGTGTCGGTGTAGAAACCCAACTGCTGAATATGAAATTATTTCAAAGATGCTTATTTCAGCACTGCATGTAATAAACAAACAGGGAAATATCTAATAACTGATTAAATAATGTTTTTGTTGATATTATGGGGTACTATATAGACATTTTAAATGATGGTATTAAGTATTAACTGACATGAAAAAATGTTCATAATATATTCTTAAGGAAAAAAACAGGTTGCAAAACAGTGTGCCAAATCTAACCCGATTTTTGTACAATAAATAAATAAAAATAAAAACCTCTTTATACCAAAAATAAATTTCTTAAAATTTCTATTACAGTATAGCTGATTTACAGTGTTGTGTTCAGTTCAGTCGCTCAGTCATGTTCGACTCTTTGTGACCCCATGAATCGCAGCACGCCAGGGCGCTCTGTTCAACACCAACTCCCAGAGTTTACTCAAACTCATGTCCATCAAGTTGGTGATGCCATCCAGCCATCTCATCCTCTGTCGTCCCCTTCTCCTCCTGCCTCCAATCCTTCCCAGCATCAGGGTCTTTTCCAATGAGTCAAATCTCCGCATGAGGTGGCCAAAGTATTGGAGTTTCAGCTTCAACATCAGTCCTTCCAATGAACACCCAGGACTGATCTCCTTTAGGACCGGTTGGATCACCTCACAGTTTAAGGGATTCTCAAGTGTCTTCTCCAACACCACAGTTCAAAAGCATCAATTTTTCGGCACTCAGCTCTTTTTATAGTCCAACTCTCATATCCATACAAGACTACTGGAAAAACCATACATCTGACTAGATGGCCCTTTGCTGGCAAAGTAATATCTCTGCTTTTTAATATGCTATCTAGGTTGGCGATAACTTTCCTTCCAATGAGTAGGTGTCTTTTAATTTCATGGCTGCAATCACCATCTGCAGTGATTTGGGAGCCCAGAAAAATAAAGTTTGACACTGCTTCCACTGTTTCCCCATCTATTTCCCATTAAGTGATGGGACCAGATGCCATGATCTTAGTTTTCTGAATGTTGCGCTTTAAGCCAACTTTTTCACTCTCCTCTTTCACTTTCATCAAGAGGCTTTTTAGTTCCTCTTCACTTTCTGCCATAAGGTGGGGTCATCTGCAGATCTGAAGTTATTGATATCTCTCCCGGCAATCTTGATTCCAGCTTGTGCTTCTTCCAGCCCAGTGTTTCTCATGCTGTACTCTGCATATAAGTTAAATAAGCAGGGTGACAATATACAGCCTTGACGTACTCCTTTTCCTATTTGGAACAAATCTGTTGTTCCACGTCCAGTTCTAACTGTTGCTTCCTGACCTGCATACAGGTTTCTCAAGAGACGGGTCAGGTGGTCTGGTATTTCCATCTCTTTCAGAATTTTCCACAGTTTATAGTGATCCACATAGTCAAAAGGCTTTGGCATAGTCAATAAGGCAGAAATAGATGTTTTTCTAGAAGTATCTTGCTTTTTCAATGATCCAGCAGATGTTGGCAATTTGATCTCTGATTCCTCTGCCTTTTCTAAAACCAGCTTGAACATCTGGAAGTTCACAGTTCATGTATTGCTAAAGCCAGTTTATACCAAAATTTTAATAGTGATCATCTGAGTGGTAGGATTATAGATAATTCCAAGTTTTCATCCTTTCAATTATCTAGAGTTTCCAAATTCACCATGATGAGCATAAAAAGAGTATTTTTAAAAAATATATACACTGTGAATGGCATGTAACCACTGATTTAGAGTCTACTGGTGATTTTACCTCATGAGACGCCTAGTGTGGTTCTAAATACTTTAGTTAGAATAAAACACGATATGCATGATAGTCAGGAACTGTATCTGTATCATTCTCTTCGGTTTCTAAAACATCCGAATGAAAAACCATGTTACGTAACCTTCACAACAACAACGTGGCAGGGTGGCTATTTCTCTTCCTAGTTTACAGTTGGGGAAGCTGAAGTTTCACCTACTGTTACCCATGGAGACATCTGCCCTCCTGGGGTCCCGGTCTCTACACCTGCATGAGAAGGGATTTGAACCATGACCTCCAGTTCTGCTAATACAAAACACTAATACATAAAATTGAACTTGAACTTACATTTAGTCTCAATTAGGTACAAGCCTGATAGATTTCTTCACAGACTCACTAAGGCTTATGGGACTACTTTAGGGTATGTCTGGACACATGGGTATGCATGGCTACCCACACAAGTGTGTTCACAGGTGCTCTCTCTCTCTCTCTCTCTCTCTCTCAATATTCCACAGCTCTAACTTTATATTAGAAAAACTCCTTGTTTATAAATGTCTTTTTATTTGACATTTAACTTTCTTACCCGAATCTGAAAATGCTAGGAAATTACAGAATACAATTATATTCTCTAACCTCAACTCTAATGTTTCCTAAAACCAATTTGGGGTTGCTGACCTGAATGCAGGCCAAGAATACTGACCCATAAAAAAATTATTCTCCGCTGGAAACAAATAAAAGGTTGATTTTGTGTCAGAACAGGCTGCCGTCTATGGGGTCGCACAGAGTTGGACACGACTGAAGCGACTTAGCAGCAGCAGCTGGTCCTAAGCCCACCTGAACAAGAATCAGAAGGAGCTCTTATTAAAAACACAACACCCTTGGCCCCATCCTGAGATATGATTAAAGAAGCCTGGGGACAAAGGACGTGGGAAGCACCATTTCAATCAGCTCCCTCGTGATACCACTAGAGGTGGAAAAGCACGGGTAGGGAGGGTTTGGAAAGACAATCTGTCTGAATATATTACATTGCTTCTACCAACTGCTTCATACCATTTCTGTCCTTTATTGAGCCCATCTTTGAATGAGATATTCCCTTGGTATCTCTAATTTTCTTGAAGAGATTTCTCAGTTCAGTTCAGTCATGTCCAACTCTTTCCAACTCCATGAACCGTAGCACATCAGGCCTCCCTGTCCATTACCAACTCCCACAGTCCACCCAAACCCATGACCACTGACTCGGTGATGTCATCCAACCATCTCATCCTCTGTCGTCCCCTTCTCCTTCTCTCAATCTTTCCCAGCATCAGGGTCTTTTCAAATGGGTCAACTCTTCTCATCAGGTGGCCAAAGTACTGGAGTTTCAGTTTCAACATCAGTCCTTCCAATGAACACCCAGGACTGATCTCCTTTAGGATGGACTGGTTGCATCTCCTTGCAGTCCAAGGGACTCACAAGAGTCTTCTCCAATACCACAGTTCAAAAGCATCAATTCTGTGCTCAGCTTTCTTTATAGTCCAACTCTCACATCCATACCTGACTACTGGAAAAACCATAGCCTTAACTAGACGGACCTTTGTTGACAAAGTAATGTCTCTGCTTTTCAATATGCTGTCTAGGTTGGTCATAACTTTCCTTTCAATGAGTAAGCGTCTTTTAATTTCATGGCTGCAATCACCATCTGCAGTGATTTTGGAGCCCAGAAAAAAATAAAATCAACCACTGTTTCCACTGTTTCCCCATCTATTTGTGTTGAAGTGATGGGACAGAATGCTATGATCTTAGTTTTCTGAATGTTGAGCTTTAAGCCAACTTTTTCAACTCTCCTCTTTCACTTTCAACAAGAGGCTCTTTAGTTCTTCTTCACTTTCTGCCATAAGGGTGGTATCATCTGCATATCTGAGGTTATTGATATTTCTCCCACCTTGATTCCAGTTTGTGCTTCCTTCAGCCCAGCATTTCTCATGAGTCTTTCCCATTCTATTGTTTTCCTCTATTTCTTTGCATTGATCACAGAGGAAGGCTTTCTTATCTCTCCTTGCTATTCTTTGGAATTCTGCATTCAAGTGGGTATATCTTTCCTTTTCTCCTTTGCTTTTCGCATCTCTTCTTTTCACAGCTATTTGTAAGGCCTCCTCAGACAGCCATTTTGCTTTTTTGCATTTATTTTTCTTGGAGACGGTCTTGATTCCTGTCTCCTGTACAATGTCACGAACCTCTGTCCATAGTTCATCGGGCACTCTGTCTATCAAATCTAGTCCCTTAAATCTTAAATCTATTTCTCACTTCTACTATACAATCATAAGGGATTTGATTTAGGTCATATCTGAATGATCTAGTGATTTTCCCTTTCTTCAATTTAAGTCTGAATTTGGCAATAAGGAGTTCATGATCTGAGCAACAGTCAGCTCTCGGTCTTGTTTTTGCTGACTGTATAGAGCTTCTCCATCTTTGACTGCAAAGAATATAATCAATCTGATTTTGGTGTTGACCATCTGGTGATGTACATGTGTAGAGTCTTCTTTTGTGTTGTTGGAGGAGGGTGTTTGCTATGACCAGTGCATTCTCTTGGCAAAACTCTATTAGCTTTTGCCCTGTGCCTCATTCTGTACTCCAAGGCCAAATTTGCTTGTTACTACAGGTGTTGCTTGACTTCCTATCTTTGCATTCCAATCCCCTATAATGAAAAGGACATTTTTGGGGGGTGTTAGTTCTAGAAGGTCTTGTAGGTCTTCATAGAACTGTTCAATTTCAGCTTCTTCAGTATTAGTGGTTGGGGCATAGACTTGGATTACTGTGATATTGAATGGTTTGCCTTGGAGACGAACAGAGATCATTCTGTCATTTTTGAGACAGCACCCAAGGACTGCATTTTGGACTCTTTTGTTGACTCTGAGGGCTACTCCATTTCTTATAAGGGATCCTTGCCAACAGTAGTAGATATAATGGTCTTCTGAGTTAAATTCACCCATTCCAGTCAAATTTGGTTCACTGATTCCTAAAATGTTGATGTTTACTCTTGCCATCTCCTGTTTGACCATTTCCAATTAGCCTTGAATTATGGACCTAGCATTCCAGGTTCCTCTGCAATATTGCTCTTTACAGCATGGGACCTTGCTTCCATCACCAGTCACACCCACAACTGGGTGTTGTTTTTGCATATCAACAACCTCAGATATGCAGATGGCACCACCCTTATGGCAGAAAGTGAAGAAGAACTAAAGAACCTCTTGATGAAAGTGAAAGAGGAGAGTGAAAAGGTTGGCTTAAAGCTCAACATTCAGAAAATTAAGATTATGGCATCTGGTCCCATCACTTCATAGCAAATAGATGAGGAAACAGTGGAAGCAGTAACAGACTATAATTTTTTGGGCTCCAAATCACTGCACATGGTGATTGCAGCCTTCAAATTAACAGAAGCTTACTCCTTGGAAGAAAAGTTATGACCAACCTAGACAACATATTAGAAAACAGAGACATTACTTTGCCAATAAAGATCTGTCTAGTCAAGGCTATGGTTTTTCCAGTAGTCAGGTATGGATTTGAGAGTTGGACTATAAAGAAGGCTGAGCACTGAAGAACTGATGCCTTTGAACTGTGGTGTTGGAGAAGACTCTTGAGAGTCCCTTGGACTGCAAGGAGATCCATCCAGTCCATCCTAAAGGAGATCAGTCCTGGGTGTTCATTGGAAGGACTGATGTTGAAGCTGAAACTCCAATACTTCAGCCACCTGATGCGAAGAGCTGACTCATTGGAAAAGACCCTGATGCTGGGAAAGATTGACGGCAGGAAGAGAAGGTGATGAGAGAGGATGAGATGGCTGGATGGCATCACCGACTTGATGGACATGAGTTTGATTAAACTCTGGGAGTTGGTGATGGACAGAGAGGCCTGGTGTGCTGCACTCCATGGGGTCGCAAAGAGTCTGACATGACTGAGCAACTGAACTGAATTAACTGACTGAACTGACCAACTGCCTGTGTGTGAGGTACAGGGTAAACTACAATCTTAGGGAAAGAAATGCTTACCTTTGTGCAAAACCCAGGTAAGAAATAACACCTGAAGAAAGTTCACTCCACAAACTTCAGTGCAGTCCCATGCTCTTGATCAATGAAACCTCTCTTAGCAATCAAACAATGAAACTTTCTGTTCACAGCAGCTTAGCCAATAGTCAGAATCCAATCCAATTATTGGAACTCCCTATAAAGAGCCTGGGTGGTTAACCTGAATCTCACCTGGGAGGCAGCAAAGGCTACAGCCTGAAGGCATCTCAGTGTATTTTACCTAAATTATTTATCATGCAAACAGCCTGCTGTGATGCAGTATCTAGCATGCTGGGACTCCTGACCAGTGAAGAATCTGATACATTATACAAGTGCTAATACCAGCAACTACAGAGACAACTGAAAATTGTCTACCAGTGGAAAACTGTCTACCAGTGGAAGTCCCTCCTCCTTCTGAGAGTCTCACCTACATCAGCTGTTTCCCCCCTACCTTTGTCTTCAAGTTTCAAATAGAACTAGAAAGAGGGAAAAAACCACTGAGCCTAGGATCAATGGTTGAGTCAAAGCTACTTAAGGCATATCCTACGTTGGAACAGCAGAATGCACACATCTGCCAGTGGGATTTAACCATCTTATCTTCAGAACACTGCTGCTTCTTTGGACATGCTATTGTAATTGGTGAGACAATAATTCCTGCGGGAAATGGTTCAGTCCAGGTTGAAGCCACAAGGGTCATCCGGTGACTCATCACTTCTGCCCAGGATGCAGCTGAAGGATGATGGCCCAACACTCAGCTACCTATGTCAGCACAATCACCATCAAAAAAAGCACAGGGAGTACCAGCACTCCAGGAAACCTCTACACTGAACGAAGTTAATACTGGCGCAGGTGCCTCTGCCACTCTCGATCTGCACTCTCTGCTCTTTTGTGCCCATGTGAAGGGAAGTGTTTGCCGAGAGAAGAAGCCCAGCTCGAAAATAAACTCTGTGAGTGAGGCAAAAGCATAAAGAAAACAACAGGCTTGAATAATGCCTCATTCCTCTTGTGTTGGATATGGATGCCCACAAAGTAATGTGAGCAAAGCCTCACCCTGGGAAATGACACGGATGGGCGATCCCACAGAATGCGGGTGCAAACACAGTAAATTCTGTGATTCAGACAGATTTTTTTAAATGTTTTTTCAATTTAATTTTTATTTTATATTGAAATATGGGTGATTTACAATGTTGTGTTAGTTTCAGTGTATAGCAAAGTGATTCAGTTATACATGTACATATATCTACTCTTTTTCAGATTCTTTCCCCATATCGGTTATTACAAAATACTGAATTGAGTTCCCTGAGCTATACAGTAGGTCCTTCTTGGTTATCTATTTTATGTATAGTAGTGTGTATATGTTAATCCTAGCCTCCTAATTTATCCCTCCCTCCAACCTTTCCCCTTTGCTAACTGTAATTTTATTTTTGAAATCTGTTCATCTATTTTACAAATAAATTCATTTGTATCATAATTTTAGATTCCACATATTAGTGACATCATATAATATTTGTCCTTCTCTGACTTACTTTACTTGGTATGATAATCTCTAGGTCCATCAATGATGCCACAAATGGCATTATTTCATTCTTTACTATGGCTGAGTAATATCCTATCATATATGTGTACCACATCTACTTTATCCAGTCCTCTGTCAACGGACATCAAATGTCTTTTCAGCACTAATAGAAGTTAAAATTTTTAAGACTGGTGAGGATCTAAGACACATTTATTTGGCCCCTGAGAGAAAACAGCACGAAAGTTTTTAAGCATTTATTCCTTGAATGAAAATGGCCGGCCAATCTTCTCAGCTAACTATAAAAATAGTACACTCTGAGTGAGGGCATCTGGAAAATCAGTCCCTGATCTAAGTGACAGTCACGTGGAGCCAGAGCTCTGGCAAGTGACACCACTGGAAGGCACCACTGACAGCAGGGTTCACACAGAAAACTCTGGGGTCGTGGGTCTCTTAAACCATCAGTCATAGTTTCAAAAAAAAGAACACTTGCAGTCTAAAATAATGGCTGAATCCAAACCCACAAAATGGGCCTCCTGGAGTCTCCTCCTCCTCTCTGCGGGTGGAAACCCCAGGCCTACTCCACACGTGGCATTCCATGGAAAATGTGTATCCTTACTGACCATGGCAAGGAACCAAGAGGCCATTGTGAACAGGATGCTGACTCACATCTGCCAAGACACACTGGCTGCACAGAGAAAACAGATTTAATTCTGCTTGATAAAGGACTCAGGAGGCCCTCAGGGCAGGGCTGACTGGTTAGAAAATAAAGGAAAACTGCCCAGATCTGCTCCTTATCTAGATCAGAGGAAAAACTAGGACTTGGCTTAGATTACTAGGCATATCAGTATCAAACCTTGGAAACGACCTTTGCAACAAGGTCAAAGGAAGGCCTCTGGGAGAGGAAGGCCAGGGACCCATGGGTTTTATTAAAACAGTATCAACAATTCACTGAATACCTACAATGTGCCAGACATTTTACGAGGTACTTTGTACAAACAAATCTCTATTGCAATTGTCACCGTGTCTGTGTGTGAGGGATGTTATGGTCACCTCCACTGTCCCCATGAGGAAACCAGTGCCCACAGGGCAAGGGCTCACCCAAGGTCATACAAGTAAGTCACTTGCAGAGCTAGGATTCAAGTCAGGATTAAAGACCTGCATTGGGCTGTTCTGCTTCCTGTTAGAGAAAACTAACTAAAACTAAAACATGAAGCAAGAGGAAGGGACCGTGTCATCTGAGTGCGGCTAACTGCCCTCCAAGACGGTTTCTCCAGGGCTTGCTCTCACTCGACTTGCTACTCACCGCTGATTATAGCACAGGCTCTATGGGTTAGGTGTTCACTTGTAGATTGTGGTCCAATAGAAAGGATAGTTCCTAAGATTATGGCTTCAGCGCCCTCAAATTCATGAACAGCCTTGTATCCAGCCCAGTAAACTTCTTCTAACATTCTTTTCTCAGTGCTTATCAACAACCAGCCTCTCAAATTTCCTTTGAACCAGCCCTATCTCAATGAATTAATGCTTAACATGTGTTTATCCTGTATCACATGAGTATCCTGTGTACTCCTATGAGTTACATTTGTACCTTTCTGAAATTATACTTTGGTACTTTTTTACATGACACTCCTCCATCTTGTTCCTAAAAGTATCTGAGACAGTAATGCATCTATCTGTCTACAGAACTGGACTTACTATTCAGAACATACAAATGTACAACCATCAAATAATCTGTCACAATGCACAGCCACTGATGAGATAACCCCACTGATGTTTTTTTAAGAGAAAGAGCTAGGAGACCCTCTTCTGAAAATAGCCATTCATAACTCAGCGGGAACCTAAAATGCCAACAAGAGTGATTTTGGGGACAGGGAAACATGTGCATGCACACACACACACACACACACCCCACTGCCAAAAGTATCCTTCCTACCATCTGACACAGTGCTACCTAGCCTGATTCAGAGAAAGCACAGTTTAGTTAACCACCTCTAAGAAGAAGGTCTGGCTGAGAAGTTAAATTTCTTCTATTTCCATTCTGCTCTGGTCTCACCTCAGCTGAGTCCCTTAGAAAGGATTTAAGCATCATCTCTTTGGTAATCCCACTGGATTCTTCAATAATCTAGAACCCTGTCAGCCTTCTGTGCATCATTACATTTCTGCGATATTACAGGACCAGCAGAAAAACACAAGGGCCACTGCTCAAGATCCAAATCAAATAAAACTGCAAATGAAGGATGGTGCATAAAATGCAAGCAGCAATTTGCGCCCTGTTGCTCTATCAGCCTCCTGAGTCAGAAAGTAAAAAATCTGAACAGATGAAGGAGAAACTGCCACACTCACCCTGAACTCAGCTGACAGAGAAGTTACTATTTATTGCCGCAGCACTGCAGACACCAGATAAGAATGTAGTGACTTCCATGGCCCCTGGGTGTCACTGGTATTTGATTTCCTCAATGGACAAGAGGTAACGGTTTTTCACAAAAGAAAGAACTGAGAAGCAGGCAACAACAGCCAATGCCTACAATGAGAAAGGCACCAGGGATTCTTTTACCCAGGTTTCACAGGCTCCTTAGCTTGACTGTGGCATCTACATACCAGAGTAGACAATGATCTTCTTGAAGAAAATCAGAAAATCTGTGCCAGGAATAAAGGTGGCTATGACTCAGCACTGGTCACTGTTCCCAGCAGTGCTGTAAGATGAGAACTCAGTCTAGAGTAAACTTGAACACAAAAGAGAAAGTCTTCAACGCGAAGATTGTGTTCCCTTCTGTTCAACTTCCAGGATGGTGAGAAGGCCCTGGGCTACGTGAGTCACAAAGGCCTTTCCCACAAGCTGGCTCGCACTCAAACTTGGGGGTTCTAGGTTTGGGCCCCCACTTCCAAAGCCCCTCCCAGAGGAGAGAAGCTACTTTTCCCAGCCAATATGCCCTCCTGCATCTTCAGGAAAATGCATTCCTAATTGCTGTCTCAACTGAATGAATATACCTACAGGTATGCAGGTGAAACACAAAACACACCATCCTGGCTTGCTTCCCACTGCCATGGGATGTTAGTCTTCTAGCCATGCTGGAAAACTTAAGCAGTTCCATTTTAAAAGTATAAGAAAAAAAAAAAAGTGCAAAAACTTGCACATTTATGCTTCTATACTTGTGCTAATAAGAAGTGGGGGAAAAACACCCGCTATTGCAACCCTTCCGGAGAACACAAATACAGCTAAAATCAAAACTGGCAATAATAATAGGGCAACTCATTACCCTCCCCTTCCAGAGAAAGAGAGACCAAAGCTGTACCAATTTATTGGCACTTACTCTAACTCTCGGGTTGTGCTGCTTCTAATTACAATCTATTTTATGGAGTCTAGATTCATCCTTTTCTAATTTAGCTGACTTTCCTTTCTAGTTATTTGGACCCATATGGTAAACCACTCACAGCTGTGTTGTACACTCCATAGTATATATTTAACCCAAGGCCAATCTAGACCAAGAGACTCCTAGAGATTTAAGTCTCAGCAACCTCTTGTTAATTAAGCAATATTACTACTTTTGCACAGCTTTATTCAGTTTCTAACTAGACATTAATTGAGGTGAGTAATTGCAGAGTCTACCTCAAGCCAGAACATACACAAAACAATCGTGCATTTGGTTGAGGTGAGATACACGGAATACTGAGACCCCTTAAAACCAGAAACAAAGCAGACTTCTAAGCTATGAGATAAATTCACTATGGAAAAAAGGATCAAACCTCACTTAGTTCAGTTCAGTTCAGTCACTCAGTTGTGTCCGACTCCTTGCGACCCCATGAATCCCAGCATGCCAGGTCTCCCTGTGCATCACCAACTCCCAGAGTTTACTCAAACTCATGTCCATCGAGTCGGTGATGCCATCTAGCCATCTCATCCTCTGTCGTCCCCTTCTCCTCCTGCCCCCAATCCTTCCCAGCATCAGGGTCTTTTCCAATGAATGAACTCTTCGCATGAGGTGGCCAAAGTATTGGAGTTTCAGCTTCAACATCAGTCCTTCCAATGAACACCTAAGACTGATCTCCTTTAGGATAGACTGGTTGGATCTCCTTGCATTCCAAGGGACTCTCAAGTGTCTTCTCCAACACCAGAGTTCAAAAGCATTAATTGTTCGGCACTCAGCTTTCTTCACGGTACAACTCTCACACCCATACCTGACTACTGGAAAAACCACAGCCTTGACTAGATGGGCCTTTGTTGGCAAAGTAATGTCTCTGCTTTTCAATATGCTATCTAGGTTAGTAATAACCTTCCTTCCAAGGAGTAAGCCTCTTTTAATTTCATGGCTGCAATCACCATCTGGGACTGTTAAACCTTTGTGGATATGGTCCGAATTCCGAATCTGTCTTTTGCTGCCTTATCTTGCCAGCCACATGTCCACACTCACCTTTAAGCTCTGGTATCTGTGTACATTGTCACTACTATTTAGGTTAAATATGTTCCTTTCTCACGTGATCCCAGTGGCCTGGGCATTAGAAAAGGTTAATGAAATGAAGCCCTCACCCTCAATGAGCTCACATTCTGGTAGGAGGAGACAAATCCATAGATAAATAACACAAAGTGACAAGAGCTATAAATGAGATGAAAAGTATTATGAGACACAGTCAAGGAATAATTGATTCTGCCTTCCAACTAAGAGAAAGCTTGAAGACGTTGCGCATTCGCTCAAGTCAAGAGATGAGTAGGGGGACTTCACTGTCGGTCTAGTAGTTAAGACCCCACGCTTCAAATCAGGGGGTGGTGGGGAGGAAGGTTCAATTCCTGATTGGGAAACTAAGATCCCACATGCCATGTGGCATGGCCAAAAAAAGTGCCAGGAGAGAGAGAGAGAAATGGGAACTGCCCAGATGTTAGGAGTGGGATAACACTGCCACTAGAGGAGGGCTGCACTCTCCTGAGAGGGCAAAGGCTCTGTGTAGGGCATGAAACAGCCTGGAGCGGAGGCCAGACAGAGAATCTGTCAAGGGCAAGGCAAGGAGGCTTTTTAGAAATAAAGACAGACGCCCTAGCAGCCCAGATGAGAGACTGTAAGGGCGGAGGGGAAGGGAGGGATGAGAGCTACTTCGAGGCCTTCTGACCAGTCTGGGCAGCACCACCCTAAGGATTTCAGCCAGGTCTGCCCCTCCTCACCCTCCCCAGTGCAGGCTGGCCCCGACTCACAGTTCTCATGTTGAACAGCAGTGAGTAACCCTCAGCCACAGGCGACCTACTCGCAGCCCTTCTTCCTCAGAGCACTCAGACGACAGGACAGTCGATACGTCAGGCAGTACAAGTAATGCCCAGCATGCTCTACATCTGACCCATGCACAAACAAGTATGCACACACACCTGGGCTACACCATCTGAGAGGGAGGCCACAGAGAAGTCACCTTTTCATGGTCCTTTGGCTTTTGTTTGTATCAGCATTTGAGGTTTACCCTCTGTTTCTTTTGATATCAGGGAAGCACCAATTAATTTGCATTGTGTTCTGGAAAAGGGTTTGAAGTGGAAGCTGGGAAAGGCGGGGCACAAGCTTCTTAATTACACTTAGAGTGAAAGGCATTCTAAAAGGGAAGGTAAGATCTTAATTCACTCATTTTTTTTAAGTAGTGTTAATATCTAAAAAGATCAAGAAGGAGGAGAAAAAAAACAAAAAGAGATGTGGGTTTCTCAACTATAGCTGACCCTTGAATAACGCAGGGATTTAGGATGCTGACCCTCCCCACAGTGGAAAATCCACATATAACTTATAGTCAACTCTCCACATAATTGATTTCATACCCATATATCTAACCAACCTCTGACTGTGTAGTACTATAGAACTTACTATTGAAAAATATCCATGTAAGTGTAGTTCAAACCCATGTTGTTCAGGAGTCAATTGTAATAATAACTTCATTTGTTTTTAATTTGGTTTATTGCTTCCCATTACAAAGGTAATACATGTCATCATAGAGAATTTGGAAAATACAGAAAAAATTGAATTTATATAATTCAATATGTTGAATTATATAAAATTCAATATATATATATATACACACACACACAGAATAATGCCTTATTTCTTCTTTCTGACATAAAAATTGTTGTGGTGTGATCACACTGTATATGCTATTTTGGGGAGAGAGAGCTTAACCATGAGTCTTGTGAGATCTTAATTCCCTGACCTGGGGTTAAACTCAAGCCCCTGAAGAGGAAGCATGCAATCCTAACCACTGGACAATGAGGGAATTCCCTGTATATACTATTTCTTGCCCATTTTTTATCCAACTGACAAATCTAAGGTGAAATTTATGTTAAAATGAGCGTTCCAAAATTGACTGCAATGATGGTTGCACAAGTCTGTGAATATACTAGGGAAAAAAACAAACATTGAATTGTACATTTTACACAGGTGAACTGAGATGTGAATTTTATCTCAATAGCAACGTAAAACAACTGTTTATAAACTTTACTTTTCATGTCGTGGTGACGTTCTACAGATATTCTATGTAATGTAAATAGAGTTATAATTTACTAAGTCATAATTTACTAAGTCACTCCCTAGCTAGAGGAGAGACCTGGGTTTTTTGTCACCATCATTACCAACACTGACAATCACATCTTTTCGACAAGACTGAGCTCTGTATGGGTATCACAGTCTTTCCTCTTAAGCGTTTCCAGGAAGAATTTAAGGTGCTAAAGACACCAACAATCTAGAAACTATTTTAAAGAGATTTAAGAAAATTCAGTTACTGTTTAAAACCACTAGGCACCAAAAATAAGTAAACAAAAAGCAGTCCTAAGTGGGACTCACTGGGCATTAAGTTTGGGAAAGAAGACGACAGGGGACCAAAAGCTGGACCTACAAATATGACATATATCTGATATCTCTGGAATCACAGATAGAAAATATTATCATGCCTGAACACAACTTACGGGAAAGTAAGAAGTCTGGTCCTGCCAAGTGGGTGGTGTAACATTAGGGTGTGTGAGAACACAGCCCTGGGCTGACCGAGTCGCATTCAAAACCCAGTCTGAACCACAGTCAAGAGACCTGGAGCATGGTAATCTTAAACTGTGTCCTCCATAAACTGGGGACGATAGCACCTTGTATGAGAGGATTAATCCGAAGTTCACCTAGGAAGAATGTTCCTGAAGTGCTTGGTGCCTTGCCAGGCCCTAATTAGCAGCACACAATAAGGAGCTCCAGCAGTCCTGATAATGGTGATGTCAGCCGCATTTGACCAAACTGGAATGCAGGAATCCAAATCTTAGCTCTCCAGACGTTTCTGCTTAGAAACTGGAGTATTGTTCTACTAACTCAGAAAGGGCCTGAAGGTATTTTTATTACCCTGGGAGTTTCAGCTGTTACCAGAGTTCACTTGCACAATCTTTACATTCCAGTGAGCTAAAAGCTTTCTCATGCAGGGATAAAAGCAGCCTTTGTCTCAAGCGTGCAAAAGGCACCATCTTTGTCAGATGAACGAACTGTTAAACTTCGATGGAATCTCTACAATGGCTTATTGGGAAACCCTAGGAATATAGGCACACCCAAATAGTGAGATGGGGTGAGTTTATAGGAGAGTGGACTGTGTGTTAAGGTAACATACTCTGAGTTGTCTTTATGGAAGGCACCACACTATGTGCTTCATACTTCACAACCCTGTGAGGTGGGAACTTTTGTTAGCTCCCCCTTTATAGTAAGGAAGTTCAGGCTTAAGGAAGCTAAATGTTTTCCCAGGCGTAACAGGGACATATGGTCATCCCAGTTTTAGGCCCCCCAGGTTACCCTGACTGAGGCCCCCAGTCTGCAGTGACCTGTATGTGAACTGTTGGGGTGTGTCAACAAACAAAAACACCCCATCATCCTAGTGCCCTGAGGCTCGCTCACTCGTCAGCAGGGGATAAACCAGCAGTCAGAATAGCTGCTGGGTCACATTTGCATCTCACAAGCTTTGCATGTAAAGAAGTGCTTTGTCCAAAGCGGGGAAAGAGGGTGGTGAATCACAAGCATCACCACAGGGATCCAGAGATGGAGCAACCCCTGAGGTACAAGCTTCATCAGCAGAAGCCTGAAAGTCTGGTCACAGGCTTTTGTAGACACGGAAAACAGCAAGATGATCTGAACGGGTCCTTGCTCAACTTTACCCGCAAAATGCTTTATCTGCTTTATTTCAGAATGGAAGCTTTTATGCCTCCTGGTCCTCTCTCACTCATCCTGGAACTCTAGGAAATACAGTCATCCCGACAGCTCTTTAAATCTGAGCTCCAGGCCTAAGGAGTGACATAACTTGTGGAGTTAAAAAAAAAAAAGTCTAGATTTTTTGCTCATTAGATCAATCTAAGAGCAAAGCAGCAAAATGTACCCAGCAATTTTCCAACAAAAGTAATGAAATTCAAGGGGACTTAGGACCAAAATGAGGCCCTTAGGGATCACCATGAACAATTTCTTCCCTACAGAAGGGGTACTGAGACCTCTGAGCCCAAAGCACACACTCATGGGATCAGGCCTCCTGGCCCTGAGATATAAGCCTATTTCCATGTCACTATGCCATTCTATGCCGGCTAATTTCTCATACTTTAAATCCTCTTCTCTCCAAAGGGAGGAGGGAGGAAGGCTGGAAGGAAGAAGGAAGGATGGGATGGGGTAGGTTTGGATCACTTCATTAAAGCTCGATGACAATTTCAAATGACCAATGTATGAAGATGAAACACAGAGACTAATAACATTTTGGTGAGAGTCTGACAAGGATAAACATACGACCTACCTTTGGTCTTGATGGCTGTTTCAATGTTCAGAGCATCCCGCTCAGCATCAAAGTTAGTGTACGCTTTGACTGACCCGTATGCACTTGGAGGTGTGGAGTGCTGAGGTTAAAAGACAAACACACTGAAGTCATACACATTTAAAATCCTTTTGTGGAAACGTCAATTACTAAAAGTTTTTCTCCTGTTGTTTTGTTTTATAGCAATTCACATCATTCTTAGGCCAGGGAACTTGTAAGTATTAACACGCCATCACACATAGGATATAAAACTTCCTTGTTTCCAGTGAGAATTCTTCAAAGGCTCAACTAGTTAAGAATTTGATAAATCTATTTTTACTTTTCATCTTACTTTTTGTGCAAGCTCAAAGTAGACCAGCGCAAAGCTGGGCACTTGAAACTACCCATTTCTCTGGGGAAGGCTTTGAAGAGCACAAAACCAAGCTGGCAACAATCTGAAACAAGCTGGAAATGCGGAAATGCCTAAATGACAAGTGCGTTTCACCAAGTTTTTGCTACAGGCACATGAATTTCCACTGGGCCTGTATCACAGTTCTTTAAAAAGCAAATGCAGAGTGCCTGCCTGCTTGTCTCTGACTATTAGATAAATGAGGGAAGCGTCTTCCTTCTAGCCCCTACTTTGGCCACAGCCGTGGCACCAAGGTGGTCAGGCCACATGGCCCACATCCTCTACATACTGGCCAAGCTCCACCTCTCTTCTCTCCTCCCTCTACCTTCCCTTCTGCTGTCTTTTTTCTTTGCTTTGACTTTTTACTTTATATTGGGTGTACAGCCAAGTAACAGTGTTATGATAGTTGCAGGTGCACCGCAAAGTGACTCGGCCATACATGACATGAATCCACTCTCCTCCAAATTCCCCTCCTCTCCAGGCTCATTGAGTTCTACTCAGTGCCACATAACATTGAGCAGAGCTCCCAATGTACAGATATTTCTCCAGACAAGACATACAGATGGCCAAGAGGCACATGAAAAGACGTCCAACACTGCTAATCATTAGAGAAATACAAATCAAACCTGCAATAAGATATCACTTCACACCAGTCTGAATGGCCATCATCATAAAACCCCTCTGCTGTCTTTTACACAGTCCCCTCCACCAACTACTCTTCCTTCTGTCTTTTATACCATGCACTCACTCTTGCTTTCCAGTGCTTTTCAAAGTTCATTACTGTTCTTGATCTGAGGGACCTACCCTAGACTGAGGTAATAGCATGGTTTTACATCAGTTCTCCTTTCCAAAGTGTTAACTTTTCTCCTTTGAAATGCTCTTACAGCTTTATTCCCTCTTGCTATTCAGTCCCAAAGCAATGGACAGACTAAACAGCATTGACAATGTTCTTTAGGCTGGCTGAAGGGTGGTGGAGCTATCTACCACCTTCAGCATCAAGGCTCCCCCATCCTCCCTCCCCTCAGAACATACTTCCCATCATACATGGCTTTGTCATGGCTCAGTTTCTGGAAAGAGTAAGACAGAGTCACCCTGACTTACTTTTCCACCCACACACATCATGTTACAAGGCATCCCAGCATTTATTACTAATAGCAATGAGGTTGCACAGGTAAACAACTAAGATGCCACCCTTTTCAAATGTCTCCCAGGATAAACCCACAAATCTAAGTTCATGACTGGACAAAACATTTCAAACTAACTTGTAATCATCTTGGCTAAATAGTAAATCCAGTTAATATATATAACTGAAACACAGTAGATTATCAAGGTGTTTTTCATTATCATTTCACTAAACTTTCCAGTAAGATTAACTCAATGGAAACAGAGCACACAATGAAAAAAAGGTAAGGACAAAGTACTTTACTATATATGTTAGAGTGGCTACAAAATAAGTAAAGAAATCTATGGGAATACATTTTCTTATTTATTAACAATTCCAACCATTATTTACAAAGGCAGGCAGTCTAGTCATTGAGCCATATGAAATGTGGCTTCGTGGGTGCTATGTCATCTCATTTCCAAAACAACAGTGAGTAGGAAAAAGTTTTGCATACTTATATATCTCTGGAAATAAAATTAAATGGGCAATTGAAGCCATCACCTGTAAAATTCATTTATCTGAAAATCAAATTAAGAAGGCAAAAGTAATATTTCCCTTCCCTCAATGTACTGGAGAATACATGACATTTTCTGTTGCAGTCCCATCTCTGCACACCAAGAAACACATCATACCTGAGGAACTTCAAAGGCCACGTGAAAAGCCCTCTTATGAAACCTGATACTAAAAGCCAATTAATGGTCCACTCCATTAAGAAAAATTTTATTTAGCTCTTAGACTTGTCTGGACCTCAATGTGCCACTTGTATGATTGCCAGCAGCAGTATGCACAAGGTCCAAGAGGAAAGATGAAAATGAGGTAGGCTTTATATGCCATACAACTTGTGCTTGCACCAATGACATCACTGGAACATTTTATTAGTAAGCACCAGGGACGGAGGATTCTTTTCCTCATGACCCAGGCTGCTGTCAACCCACTTGAGTGCTTTGTATTTTAATTTCAGTGACAGCATATTTTGAAATGTCTACATTTCAAATGTCTACATATGCCTACAGACCAGTGTCACTGCTGAGTTTCTGTAAAAGCCAGTTCTGCCAACATGAGCTGGTAGATGTATGGTATTACTAGGTAATTTACACATTCACAACTTACATTCTACTTTATTCTAAAAGCATTTGCAATGACCTATAATTTTGCATATAGCTTTCAAAACTTTTGAGAGTAAAAGAAAAAAAAAAAACCAAATGCATCAGAATTTCTAGGTTCCTGTGAAAGACAAATACAATTCTGAGCTCTCTGGTAGCCAAAGCAAAAAAGGCATCATGATGAATTAGAATATAGATACTTTTATTATTTAGTTTAAAAAAACTCTAGCAGTTTTAGAGAAAAGCTTTTCCAAAACATGCAGGATCATTTTCAATATGGCTGCACCTTAATACAGCCATTAATAAAATCTGAGGGCATGATGCTAAAAGTCCTGTGTCATCCTTACAAGTACTATCACTGGCATGTTAAGTATATAGCAGAATAAAGTTCCAGGCACATCAATGTCACTAGTGTATGCCCAATTTTGATCTGACACCAAAACAGTTTCTGGAGCCATAACATTTCTTTCAAATTGAACTACCAGGAAAAGCTAAAGTAATGGGGAAGACAGGAACCAAGAGGGGAATGAGTATCTTAATTTTGTCCTCATTTTCTTTAGATGCACAAGGAAAGGAAGGGGCACAGGTACCTAGAGTTGCCCAACTATCAAAAATAACACAAAATGAAAATGATATACTTACATCACCCTCCAAACTGAGCTTGCACAGAATTTCATGAACGGTAGACATTTTGAAAGAAGCTGGAAAAAAAGTACAACAAAAAGTCCTTATTATGAAGAGACTTTCCTTCCTCAGGATGCATAGTAATTCATTATACTAATCTCTACTTCTTGGACCATTTCATCTGGTGATATTAAAGTAATATTTGCAAATAGATGCAATTCTCATCTTGTGACTGAGAAAATTAAAGCTGAGAGATGGTTTACATTGTTTGGGGTGGACTACAGAAATAGTTAGTTTTGTTCCTGCTCTGCTTAAAGAGAATTTGGGATGACTGACTTGTAAATACAAAGAATAAAATGCTTCCCAAGGGCAGTGCAACTTGTCCAAACAGGATAAGACTGAATCTTTTGGTTCTCCTAAAAAATAGTAATCTTATCAAACTAGCCCTTACTTCAGTATTTTTCACCAGTAATTTAATATATTGAAAAGGGTCTGAAAACTATGGATGTGAACTAAAATCAACAGCATTTTCATGGTGGCTCATTCCTAAATAGAGCCTTTTATTACTATCCCTAATTATTCTCTTAGCTCACCAATGATGAGAGGTATTAGAAGATATTAAACTTGATGACAAAGACAATGGACATATCGTCTGATGTTAACTCATCCTAAGAAAGAGTAACCCTTGTATTTAAGATTCAAAATGGCTGAAATGATGTCATCTTCCAGTTAATACACTTAACTGGGCAGTGATACCACAGCCTGATGAACTGGCTTTCCAGCTTTGCAATCACAGTTCTCGGAATTGATGCACCAGCCCCTGCCAAAAAAAGTACTCAACTGGCAGGAAACTTACCTCAGTTGAGACAAGACAGGTCATTCAGCAGCAGCCTCCCCAAAATAAGGAATATAGAGCAGAGCTGTGTCCTCAAATAGTGGAAATGACCTCTGAACTATAGCAACTCCTGTTTTGCTCTTTTGGGAGTGCAGAGTCTTAGCTATTGGACCACCCGGGAAATCCCTGCTCTTTTTGCTTAATGTTCTTTGATCAAGAAAACAGTGCCCATGCAATTCAGCATTCTGTTTTCTTCCAACAGTTTGCTTAGTTTACATGTTTTCATACAACTGGCTTGGAGGGAGTATTTTAACACAGACATTTTCTCATTTATCAGAAGGCTCTGGACCAGGCAGATTCCAGGCTCTGTCAGGAGTTACAAGAATGTAAGAGAATAAGGGCATTGAAGCATGTTAATTGTCATGTGTCTAATCAATCGCCAGCCCAGGATTGATGCTCGGGACTGGTGCAGCGAGATTTCCCGGGGGGGAGGGAGGAGGGAGGGGGGTTCCGGAGGGGAAGTATATGTAAACCCATGGTGATATCATGACAATGTATGGCAAAAACAATAAAAAAAAAAAAAAAAAAGAATGTAAGAGAAGAGGATTTGCCTTTATTTGTGGTTAGGGAAATATCTCTGCAATACTTTCACAGTGAACCTTGTCCTACACCAACTCTTCTCTCTTGACTGATGCTTACAGAAACTTTTTAAGCATGGCAAAAGAGAAAGTCATAGCTATTCCAATTCCTCCATTCCCACAACTCTCATACACATACCCAGTCCCTGCAATATACCCTGCAATATATCCCTGCAATATACCCCACCACTGGGAAATACTCCTAATTTGTAAAGTTGTCCTCCATAAATAAACTGGTGGTACATCCAGATAATGTAGTAGTATTCAGCACTAAAAAGAAATGAGCTATCAAGTCGTGAACAGACATGGAGGTAACAAATGCATATTACTAAGTGAAAAAGTCAGTGTGAAAAGGCCACATATTGTATGATTCCAATTATAAGACATTCATGAAAAGGCACAACCATGGAGACAGTAAAAGGCTCAGGGGTTGCCAGGGATTAGAGGGGAAGGAGGGAGGGAAAAATTGGCAGAGCATAGAAGATTTTTAGGGCCGTGATACTGTGGATACATATTATTATACGTCTGTGAAAACCGATAGAATTTACAAGAGTGAAGCCTAATATAAACTATGGAATTTGAGTGATAGTGATGTGTCAGTGTAGGTTCAGCAGTCAAAACAAATGCACTGCTCTGGTGGGGGATCTTGAGAGTTAAGGAGGCTGTCTGTGTAGAGAGGGTGCTGGAAATATATACAAACTTCGTACTTTGCACTCAATTTTTTTGTGAACCTAAAACAGCCCTCAAAAATAAAGTCTACTTTCTTTAAGAGTAGCTAGACTGTCCAAGGGCTTCCCTGGTAGCTCAGTTGGTAAAGAATCTTCCTGCAATATGGGAGACCTGGGTTCGATCCCTGGATTGGGAAGATCCCCTGGAGTATGAAAATGGCAACCCACTCCAGTATTCTTGCCTGGAGAATTCCTATAGATAGAGGAGTCTGGTGGGCTGCAGTCCATGGGGTCGCAAAGAGTCGGACACCACTGAGTGACTAAACACAGCACACAGCACAGACTGTCCAATATACTAGCCACCAGCCACATGGCTATCAGACAGCCACTGGCTATCAAACAGTGAAAGGTGCTCAGTCCAAACTGAAATGCGCTTAAGTAAGTGTAATGTACACACCAGATTTGGAAGATTTAGTATGAGAATAAGAATGTAAAATCTAATAATAATTCCCAACTTCGCCTTGGGCCAAGAAACATTTTATAAGGTCGCCTCAGTATCCTGCTGAGATTCACCAAACTGGAGGTGGATTCCCTAGGACATGGACCACCTGGTTTTGACTCTCACTCATGGGGCTCGGTCAGAACTGAACTAGGTCTGCAGTGAGGGATAAACTGTTATCCTCTGCCTTGTGGAATTCTAGGCTTCATTGTCAGCATTTTTATTATAAGAAATAAAAAATGCCAAAACAAAAAGAAGACCAGTAAATCAAAACTGTTTCTGGATGGATTTATTAGACTAGGTACTTCACATCAGTTCTGATATTTAGGAATCCGTAGCCACAGAGGCAGGTGAGGTTCTGCCAGGGAGTTCTTTCAAGTTGCCTTTCCATCTCTGAGCACCAACCTGGGAGACAGCTGCCTCACCATATCCTAGATGGATCCCCTGGTGCTATACAAACCACAGAACATGTGACTCAACTAATCCTTCTCACCCCCACCACACAATGACACGGAAAATCAGGATCTTAAAAAGCCCACTTCCCTTCCCATTAACTGTCTATAGTTGTACTCCTCTTTCACCAACTCAGTGGCTCTTTCATGCAACTATCAGCTACATTCCTCTATTTTATCTTGTCACAACACCTCAATATCCATCCTTCTGTGATGCTCTCTTACCCCAGCTCCATCCAGCCCTCTATCTATTCCCTAGCCAAAGTGGACTTGAGGGACTTTCCTGGTGGTCCAACAGTTAAGAACACACCTGTCAATGCAGCAGTTGTGGGTTCAATCCCTGGTCAAGGAACTAAGATCCTACACGTCGTGGGGCATCTAAACACACACACCACAACTGGAGAAGACCACTTGCTACAACTATTGAAGCCTGCATGCCACAAGGAAGAATCGGCACAGCCCTCAAAAAGAAGAAAACAAAAGTGGACTTGAGCCAAACTGTTCCTTGCTTTTTCTTAAACACATCGTAACTAGTTTAATCCACAGCATCTTGACTCGTGTCTCCTGTCTCACTGTCTTACCCTCATCTTCTCCTAGTTACAGACTCTGCCCATTTCTCAAGTCACTAGCACTTTGGCAAATGCTTCAGCAGAGTGGTTGCGGCCCCCTCCCGGCAACACCGTCTCCCACCTTTCGGTATCCGAAACGCTTTCTCATGCCACTCAACTTACTTGCCAAGAAACAGTATCCTGAGTTACAGCCATGCATCACATATTCAAATGGCAACTACACAGTACAATTCAACAAAACGGTCATCTGCTGGACAGAGTCCCAGTTCCCCAACAGATTTAAGAGGGTTCTTCACACTTTAGGTGCAAAATAAACTTTCAGAAACAATGAATTGATATTTTGCATAGTTAACATTAATATGTTATTATTTACAAACATTCTGCAGAAAAAATAACCAAAAAAACAATATCCACGAAGCTTGCTATTTCTCCATGCAAGTGTCTTCTGCATCCATATACATATTTCCTACATCATGCAAGCTTAATGGCAAAGACATTTTCACCTTAGAAATAACCATGGCCCTCAGGTCTTCACTACCGCCAATCCGTTTATTTCTTCACTATATCCTGGTCTCTTCACTACATCCAATCTCCTGGCAATGCAAAGTCATTTTGCAGATGACTAATTAATCTCCAGAAGAAACAGTCGGCTTTGCCACTCATAATATTTGTTAAAACATTAGCTTAATATAGTGCATTTGATTAATGGAAAGATGTCAGGGTGCTGCTACCCTTGGAAGTGGAAAGAGAAAGTCTTGGCAGGGCTACTGTAGGTTACAAACACTGGTGACACCCAGGAAATCAATCAACAAGCCCCTAACACACACACACACTCTCTCTCAGCTTGCCCCTAAAAGCTGAGAAAGACACACACAAAACTATGTAACACCGACTCCACTTCTGCAGGACCTTCCAGCTCTCTTCCTTTTTCGGCCCAGAAAGACAAGACCAGGTCACCCAGCTAATGATGAAGGGAAGCAGGGGCCCAGGTTCAGGTCTTCAGACTCAAGGGACCTTTCAACTTCACCACAGTGGATCTTCATTCCAAGAGGTTAAGAGAGAAGAGAAAGATAAAAGCAGCATGCATGAGGTTGGCTAAATATCTGAGAGGTGATATACAGACTAGTTTGAAAAGGGCAATCACTCACTCTGGGAGGCTCCAGCCAGAACAACAGGGGAAAGTCGGAGGAGATTAGATGCGGGTGAGTGTTCCGGGACGACACAAGGCCAGGTTTAAAACCAGCCACATCTAATGTGGTGGCATGTGGGAGCCTGAGAGGTAAGTTTCTGGATGGTACACATTTAAGTTTGGCTGTGGAAAGGGATTTGACCCCAATACTCACAGTATCCATTCACAGTATTTGCTCTGGAGGCTGAATTTTCTTACTGAAACAACAGCTCTGCCTTGACATACCCTAGGAAGGTAACCGTCCATACCAGAGGGGACAATTCCATGCACACTGACCACTCAGCACAATGAAAAATTCATAAGCCCATTACAGGCAGAACCACCACTCCTTTTCTGGCAGATCTCTCTATGGATCATGAAAATGGCATCACTCTTTCCAACACTGCAACCTCACCCAGATCTCCAACTGGTTTCAACTTGCAGGAAAGAGAGAAAAAAAAATCAGCAAATTAAATCTGTTGATGAGTACCTCCACACAACAGAGAAGGGCTGGGTGACTAGACAAGACGGGTAAAATTACATTTATCAGGTAAAGTTTTTTAAGAAAATAACCAGAGGAGTACAAGGAGACTTACTGAAAGAGCCACACCCATTTCAAACTGGTTGAAATAACTCACCACTGGGAAGGGAACTCAGACACCCCACCCTAATGAAGGGAACAGAATGGTTTCCTCTGGCCTTGTAAATATTAATAAATGAGGCTGTTAATTACCTGACTGCCAAAGATTTTAGAGTCAGACATTAAAGAAAGCTGTGCAGCTGCTGGAAAACAGGCAACTTACACTGAACATAAAGACTATCTTAAGGATAACTTATGGGTTTATCTTAAAAAAAAGATTATACTGTACTTCAATGCTTCACTTCCACAACATAGTTACAATAAGTCATATAAGTAAAACAGCCTTAAACTCTCCCCTAACCCCCACCAAATAAAAAGTAAAACAAAGCTTGCAAAAAGGTAGAAAACAAACAAAAAGAGTAAACCAGAAGTTATCATTTCAAATAATAAAAACAAGTTCTACTGATATGAATTATGAAGAACCAGATTCAGAAAGCCCAAATAGCAATTTGTACAAACAAACAAAAATACACTGCAACAGGCTCATCTGCACAGCAGAACCTGAGTATAACCCAGCAGTTTTGTGGTCACACCCACTTTTAAAATGTGGAGTGTTGATGTGTTACTGCAAAACAGATCCCTAGCAACCATGATGAATCAATCAGGAACTGGATGATACAAAGGATTTTTAAAACCAAAAAAAAAAAAAAAGGGGGGGGGGGAGGGGGGGGGGGGGTGGGGGGGGGAGGGCTGGGATTCCCCACCGAGCCCTGGCTTGCAGTCCTGTATCAACAGGACAAGACTGAAATTTTAAACCAAAAGCAGGGGGGGGAAATGCATGGGGGTGGGGCGCAGGGTGAGGGGGGATAGAGAGGTGGAGTCCAACTGTACTCCATCTCTCCACCCCTTCCCCAAACCATTTTTATTTAACAGAACCTTTCTGAAAGCACCCAGTTTTTCCCTTGGTTTTTATGGTCTTGATTAATGCCTGAGTCCCAGGCACAAGTCATTCCCGAGAAATCCTGGAATTCTGCCCAGTGGCCTTGCTCAAACAGAGCAGGATGGACACAGCAGCACTTGCTCTGGCCTGTCCCTTTTGCTGCCTGATCTGAATCAATATTTGTTTGCTAACTTCAGACACAACGCAGCCTCGAGCTCTCAGAGCCTCTCAGTCAATCTCCTGATGCAGAGTTAGAGTAGGTGGAAAGAGAAGTGCAGAAGAATGATGTCACTTGGCTCCAAGCACTCTCAGGATTGAGAAATCAAGGTCTTCACATCTACAACTCAATTTCAATGTTTTATGGCCCACGTATTACATTTCCAGTGGGGCCCTGCTGCTTAAAGTAAAAAGTCTACACAGCATTCAAGATTTTCCACACTCTGGACTCTACCTACCTTTCCTGAAATAAAGCACATGCATGCATGCAAGCATACACACACACACACACACACACACACACACACACAGCACCAAAGTTGGATTGGATTGGTAATTCTCCAAACACACTCAGTGCTATTCCGTGACCTCCATGTCTGGGTTTTCCAAGTTCCCAGTACTGGGAATGCTCAACGGGAATCAGCTGACATCCTTATGCAACTTCAGGGTACGAAAATTACTGTTACCTTTCTCCTGCACCTCCCCGCTTGGCACTCCTGTCTCTCTTGGCGAGTCTGTGAAGTATCAAGAGCTGAGACTATAAAGTTAGTCTCCATCTTACTCACGGCCATTTCCCCATAGGTCTGAGCACAGTGCTCAGCACACTGTAGGTGTTCACGGACATTTTAGTACAGTTCACACACACTGGGTCTTTCCATATTCTGTCCTTTTTCCCTTCTTTTCCAACACACTCTCCTTTCTCAATTTTCTTTCTCTTCCTCAGACTGAATTTCTCAAATGCAGTTCCAGTTCCATACATACAGAGCTGGAGGCGTCAATTCCCAGCCTCTATTCACATCTTTGTAATGCCCGGTACGTCCAGGAGACAGCCTCTTTCTCATGATCTGCAGCTCTTCCCAGCTTTCACAGCCCCTCATTTACATCACCTTTATACCTGATGGTCCTGGGTATAAAGGACCTGGGTCCTAGCTCTGCCATGGCAAGCAAAGTGGCAAAGGAGGCGGCAGGGAGTAAAGGTTTGCAAGTGGCCTTGGGACTCTGATTTCCTCTGAGTCGGGAGTGTGGAGATGGGTGTGGCAGGGAGACAAAGGGCAGGGAGTCCATGTGACAGACACTCCCTTGACTCAGAACTTTCCACACCAAGCCTGGGAGGATAACTCAGACCACTTGTATGCTACTGACTTCTCTCTGACAAGACTGAACTAAGATGGTTTAAAAAGCTTCAGGCTGTACCCTATGAGAGAGATTTGGAGGTCATCTCAGTGGACCCACTGAGAAGGGCAAGCCTGGGCACCTCCTGACCCCTTCTGCTGATCTGCTCCCCATCTCAGTAGATGGGGACAGCATCTGGCAACTGGAGGAGAGAAAAGAGACCTGACAATGAATGAGTTGAGCAGCAGGGGTGGAGGAGAATCTTTTATTCAGAGACTGCTGTTCCCTCCTATGTAGCCTACAAGAATAGGGTGTGGCACCAGGGGAGAAAAAAAAAAGGAGGTGGATTCCCATGTGCAAAAAAAAAAGAGCATTCCATTTCTATTCTCACAGTCAAATCCAGAAGGCAGGTTAAGTCATGATAACCTGAAACAACACTTTGCCTAGCAGGGTTAAACATGAAGCTCAGGTCTGAGGAACAGCTGGATTAAAGGGGAAACGAGCCCCGATCAAGTTTGGAAGCTAATATTAATTTGGGAAAACGTAAAGTTCACGATCAGTTACTGCCTATACAATTCACTCATTTTTGTTTTTCTCCTCACTAGATTTAGGGCAGAGTGATGCTTTTTTTTTTGGTCTGTTTTTTTCAGTGCTGTATCCTTAAGCTCTTATACTAGTGAGCGGAACATGAAGTGAAAGTGAAGTGTTAGTTGCTCAGTTGTGTCCGACTCTTTGCGACTCCATGGACTGTAGCCCACCAGGCTCCTCCGTCCAGGGGATTCTTCAGGCAAGAATACTGGAGTGGGTTGCCACTTCCTTCTCCAGAGGATCTTCCCGACCCAGATGTTCAGATGTGGAACATAGTAGATGCTTAATAAATATTGTCGAATGAAGAGATGTTTAAGGCAGCCCAGGAGACCCTGGGATGTTCATCTGGCACACCCACCCTCAGTTTGTAAGAAATGCTTCAGCAGGCCCACAGCCCCACAGCCCCACACAAAGGAAGGGCAAAGGCCAGATTCTAGGCTCAGTGGTGCAGGAAGAGCCTACAAACCTCAAAATCAATAACAACTGTAGGAGGATATCTACCTTCCCAGGAAAAATACTTAAATTAGAAATCAGTCAGGAAACTAATGGCCACGACTGCAGACATATCATTCGATACAGTATTTTTAATAGCTCAAAGACAGAGGATGTTAAATATTGACACCCCAGTCCCAAACCAAGTTCATGATCAAAGCCAGTGAGTCAGCAGTATTTCCTGGGCATTTACAACAGGCAAGCCATTTGGCACTACAGGGAATCACAAAATCCAGGCAGCTCCCCAATCATAAAACTCCAACTGAAAAAATTTAGCTTGATGGCCACACCCTTCCATGGCAGATGCAATTTATTTCTGGGGAAAGCCTTAAGCTTTGAGATAACAGATGGAGTTAGAAGGGAGGAGAGTTCTACAGGCAGTGGTCTTAATGCCCCTGACCAATAAGGACACTGAACCTGGCCTCATCGGAGATCTTCTCTCACACTGCCTGGACATTATGTGGCTCTCTGATTCCATAGCCTCAAATGTTATAAATTACAGATGTTTAGGTTCAAAAGAGCCTTGCTAGTTTTTAAATAACACAACTGCCCTGAGTTTCTAAGGATTTTAAGACCACCAACATTCTTAATACTGAATATTAACAAATATTGATTCAATCTGCTACTCTCCAGCTGGGTATAAGTACAATGAAGGAAGAGGGATGGGGGGAATGCATCAGAACTGGATAAGCATGGTCGGGCTTTTGCAATATGTCAGGAAGGAGGATCTCCAAGGAGGCAGGAGGAATACAGAGAAAAGCAGAGATGGTGATAAGGACATAATTACAATTACAATAATGTGATCAAGGCCAGCATTAAAACTAAGACTTCCAATAGAATATTTCAGTGATTTTTTTTCTTCTTATCGACACATCTTCCCTCACTCTCCTCCCATCTTTCCCTCCCACTTCCCACCACTCCCAACCCCCAAGCTGGGCCTCTACTATCTGTACTTTCTATAGAAGTGCCTTCTACAACATTGCTTCAGTGCCTTCTACATTCCAAATGACCAAGTTCAGTACAGGCATAGTATGGTACATTTTGGAATAGAACCTATCAAAACAGTCAGTATGAGCTCAAGGGTCCAGAACCCTGGACTCCATGACCTTATGGTTCTGGATAAAGACCCAGTAAGCCCCTATGAGGGTACCGCTCTTTTATACACAGGTTGAGAATACCTTCCAGTAGCTTCCAATAGCTTTAAAATGGCAAATCTTAATACAAAAAGAATGATACTGCTTTGGTATGACACAAGGCTTTCAGGGTGCTTTACAAATCTATTTTTGAATGAACATGTTTTTTGGAACCTCTTAAACCACTTTCATCCATAAGGAATTAGATGCCCACTTCCCACCCTCTTAACCGCGCCTTGATGGAAAACAGCCCTCCACACCAGGCGCTGGGACCGATCTCACAGAGCTACAGGGAGAGGCCTAGGGGGCCACGCCCTGTTCTGTACCCTCCGTCTTTGACTCATTGTCGCATCAGCGCCAGTAAGTCAGTGGCAACTCTGCCCACAGAACCACCGGGGACACTTCCTTCCTGAAGCAAAAGTGGTCATGCAAGTTGGAAACTCTCCGGAAACACGGAAATCAGAAGTGCTCTCCTACAGGATAATCTAGACAAAGGAGAAGGAGCTGAGGTTCTTTCGTTCCTTCCTGTTCTATGGGGGCAGGAGGTTGCTGCTGAAAACCCCTACCCGCGATCCTTCCTCCAGCTGCTTCCCTCCTGCTGGTTGGCACAAGTTCCACAAACGCGCATTTGTTTCAAGTTAACTTGCAACAGACGGGGATCACTTTCTAGATGGCCGTAAGGCTCGTGTTCAATGAGGAGGGTGCGGCACCCTCTGCTCTCCTCTAGACCCGGGGCTCCTAGGGTGGCCACACCCAGCCCTCTACATCGCCTGGCGCGTCTGGAATGTGGGCCGTTCTCTGCCCCCCTCCCCGGCGCCACCTCGTCTGGCTTCCTGCGAGCACTCAGGAGGGATGCCCGACCCCTCCTTCTGCCTTGCACCCCCCACGCCGAAGCACACTCGGCCCCCCTTACTCCTGTCCAGACCTCCTCGCCACTGGGCACCCTCCCCGCCGAGCCCCTAGTGCAGACCATCCCTCGGCCCTCTCCAGGGTTCCCGTCGTCAGAGCTTCTCTTTGCAAGGCTGACTCCTTCCCTGCCTCTCCGTACCCCACACCCTCCCTCCGCTAGCTCGGCGGCCTCGGGCTGTAGCGGACGGGCGGGCGGGGCGTCCCGCTTACCTGGCGGGCGCAGTGCGCTTTGAGCGTCCCCAGAATCAGAACAGAGCGGGCTGGCCTGGGTGGGGCTTTTATAGTCACCACATCCTCGCGGTGCACTGGAGGCCCGCCCCGCCCCGCCCCGCCTTCCCTTGCTCGCACCCGGACTTGGGGGTGACTCACCCTTCCCGCCCCGCGCCCCCGCCAGGGCCGCCTCGCCCTGGAACATTCCCTGGGCCGCGCCAGTGGGAGTGGCTCCGGACCACTGCCGTACCCTCCGGTAAAGCGCCGCTGAGACTTCTCCGAGGCCTATTAGCGGCCTCTTTTTCCTCCATTCTCTGCTTCTTCAGCGCCACGTCGAGTTCTCAGCCCTGCCTCAGGTTCATATCAGTACAAATGCAAGACTTTAGTCGACTATGAGGTTGATTAAGTCTTTTTTTCTTTTTTTAAGGCGTCGATGCAATGGAAGGAATAGTTCCAAGAAACATAAATCGTGATTACCCTGAGCTGGGCCGTTGGCATCCAGCCCCCGGTTACCGTCTGCAAACATATTAGCTTAACCTCTGACCGGCCATTCCCGGGGGGAGCGCTGGGAGGGAGATCCCCCGTGTCCTGGCTTTAAAAGGATTCCTCCGCCTTCGGGCGCGCTGGTAGCCGGGGAGCCACTGTGGCTGTTGGGTGGGGGGGTAGGAGGCCGAAGCCAGGAGCAAGAGCCCCACCTCCAGCCCGGGGAGGCGCCCTTTTCCCAAATCTCTCGAGACGCAGGGCCTCCCGCGTGTCGGGCGGCGTGCGCGTCCTCGTGGCAGGCAGTCCCAGGCTGGGTGGGACCAGTGGCTTTGAACCTCGAATTCCAACAAAGAAGTTCCTCCCTTCCTTCTTTCCTAACTGGCTTTTTTTTTTTTCTTTTTTCCTGTCAACCTCGGCTCCCTAGCTTGGTTTTGCTCTTTTTTTTTTTTTTTTCATTCTCTGCTTCTATGAACCACCGTGGCAACAAGCACGCAAACATGATTTTGTGTGTGATCGTGAAAATACTGTACTCACATCTCAAAGTAGCCAGAAAGTTTTGCTAAGAATCCCAAAAATCTCGCTCTGCACCTCTGAATTCTTTGCTTTCACACACCTCAAGTAGCTCTTTCTCCTGATGCTTCTATGTTTTAATCTCCTGTCTCGCTTAACGTCTGTTTTTACTTTCCAGTTGAGCGTCATTTCATGCCTGGGAATTAAGAAATAGTGAGGCCAAGACATCATTGCCAAGCTCACAGTCAAGTCCAGACCACAAATGGGGTCTCTAAACACTCAGCCCAGAGCTCGGTTACCCATTTCTTCCATTCATAATAAAACATGATAGATACCGTCAGGACAAATAGAAAATTAAACAATTCTTTTGATACAATCTCAGATGTACATTTGTGTTCAGTTGCTACGTCGTGTTTGACTCTTTACCACCCCACGAACTATAGTCCTCTAGGCTCCTCTGTCCATGGGATTCTTAAGCAAGAATACTGGAGTGGGTTGCCATTTCCTTCTCCAGGGGTTCTTCCCCACCCAGAGATCAAACCTGGCTCTCCTTAATTGGCAGGCGGATTCTTTACCACTGAGCCATCAAGGAAGCCCATTTACATTTATAGCTCCTCAATTCACGCGGAAAGCTTTACAACCAGAAATTGTGTTTTTCTGCCTACTCCCTCAATATTTTGGAACAGAAGGAGACCATAGACTGACAATAACGGTGGGCTGGATTCTGTCTCCCTTCTGTTCTCCTGGCTGGTTGCACAGCCTCTGATTCCCAGTTGTGCTGTGATAGGCACTCTACAGAAGATAAGATTTAATACAAATCATGTGGAATACCTAGGAGCCAAGTATCCAAAAGAATGCTTTTGCTTATCTAGGGCATCTAGCAAATCCAAACATACAGATCTGTTCGATAGCCAGAGTCGGCTTCATACTGCAGAACTTCACACTGGTGTTTTCATAAAGAGGAAGCTGTTGCAGGTCATGGATTGCTCTTTCTGAGGAATGTGGGGCCAGTTCTGCCAGTTGAAATGAGCTTTTGAAACTCTGTGTGCAAAGATCCTTTTTTCTTTCTTTTTCCCCCATAGTTGGAAGAATGTTTACAACAACAAATCTCAGATTATGTCTCTGCTGCTGTGCATTCTGTCCTCCAAAGCCTTGACTTTATTTTGTTCACGCTTCACCTGTTGCACCTCAGCACTACTAATTGTGCCTAGCTAGCAGTGATAGGCACTCACTAAAACTTAGTAAATGATAGAATTATCCACCCAATAATAGAATGTTAGAACAGAGATGGGCCTTAACAGGCTACTTATCCAGTCCTTGATTTTCATAGATGTAGAAACTGGAGCCCAAATAAAGTCTCCTGCCCAGTCCAGAGATGAAAAAATGCACTCAAGTTACTTATTGCAGTTTAACAAATTACCACCAAAACTTAGTGGTTCAAGCATAAATAAAACCGTTTGCTCATGATTTTGCAATGTGGACAGGACTCGGGGGACAGACAGCTAGTCTCTTCTCTGTAATGTCGGGTGGGGCTGCTCAACTGGGGTTGCAGGATGGAAAGGCATTTCACTCATTAGTCTGGGGCCTCTGCTGGGGTTTCTGGAATGCCTGGGAGCAGGCTGGATCTCTCTGTCTCTTGGACTGTCATCTGCCAGATCCTCTGCTCTACACCAGGATAGTAGTGGCAGCCGGCTCTCAAGAAGCAAAAGCTGGAGCTGCCAGGCCTCTTAGCTCATGGGCTAACCCAAAACAGGCTGGATTGGTTTTGTGGGCTGTAGTTTGCTGATCTTCACTTTAATCTGTCATCTGATCAGTCTTTGGCTTTGCCTTCTGGCCTCTTGATTCCACTCTCTGAGATGTCTTTCCTTTCCCTTAAGAATGGTCCATATTTGTTCCTGAGTAGTTCTCTCAATCTGCTTTATGCTAGTAGAGACTCAAAGGCCCAGAAACTTCTTTTCATTTTTGAACTGTTTCTGTGTCCAACCTGATAGTCCTTTCATTAATATAATTATCTTTAAAATTCTGTAGGCTCTCTATACATCTTATTGAGGTTCATTCCGTGCTCCAAAATTTATATCCGATGGAATTTTTCTCAAAACCTTTGAGGAATTCTGAAAATCTTAATGAGGCTTAACATCAAAATGCTCCAAAATTCAGATTGATTATTCATATTGATTATTCTTTCTAAAAAAGATCTCTCTGAGTTTGTCAAGCTGGAACAATGCACTTAAGATTCTTAGAAGCCCTGAGATGGCCTTCAAAGTACCACATTAAATATTTCTGGAACCTTAAAAATGAATAAAAGACTTTTCTGGTGGTGCAGTGGATGGGAATCTGCCTGCCAATGCAGGGAATTTGGGTTCCATCCCTGGTCTGGGAAGGTCCTTCATGCCTGGAGCAGCTAAGCCTGTGCACCATAACTCCTGAGCTTGTACTCTAGAGCCCCTGAGCCGCAACTATTGAGCCTGCAAACCACGACCACTGAAGCCTGTGCTCTGCAACGAGAGAAGCCACTGCAATGAAAAGCTCATGCATTGCAATAAAAAGAAGCCCCCACTTGTCACAACTAGAGAAAGACTGCAAAGCAACAAAGATCCAGTGCAGTAAAAAATAAATAAATGTTTTTGAAAAAAAATTAAAGATTTTGCAACCACACATGATTTGATCTTTATCCTGGGGCCATTTCTTATTTTCCAAATCTTTCATTGGCTAGAATTCTGCTTAAAAACCAAACACATGTTTACTTCGTGCTTTTTTTTTTTCTTTTTTACTTTATCATGCACAGCTAAAGAAGACCACTGGCATTGTCAGCATTCTGCCTGGAAATCTCCTTGGCTAGATTCACAAGTTCATTAGGCACATTTTCTATCACTTGTGTTACCACAGGCAACAGTAACATTAAACATTCTGCCAACACATAACCTGGGCTGTCTTTTTTCCAATCTTCCATGGCAATTTCCTTACCACTTTTCCAAACTCCAGTAACAGTCTTCTCTCTAGTTACTGTCTGGAAGTAAAGTCCATGTCGCATATTTTAGGTTTTTCTTACAGCAACACTCCATGTCCACATTCTAATTTCTGTTTCAGTCTCCTGTTACTAGGAAATAAACCCACTTCCAAATATTAGAAACTTAGAGCAGCAACAAATGTATTTGTTCTGATTCTGCAAAGGGCAGAGTTCATGGAATCAGCTCATCTCTGGCCTGTTCAGCTTTGTTTAGGGAGGCTCAAATGAGGCTGGAAGATCCATAAGGGACACCTTCCAGCAGAGTGGTTACTGACCTTCAAAGAAGTGAAAGTGGAAGCTACCAGGGCCAGAAGTGAAACAGTGGCACTTCGCTGCATCTCATTGATCAAGGGAAATGATATAACCTAGATTCAAGGGAAGGGGAAATAATTTCCACCTTTTCATAAAGGGAGTGATATATGTTTACATGAGTGGAAGGAATTGTTGGCAACCACTTTTGTATACAATCTACCACAATCCTTAAACTAGTAAGTAGCAGAACTAAGGGTAGCCTACGTCTGTCTGCCTTTCAATCCACTGCTTTTTCCATCATACCATCTCTCTCACACACCACCACTGCTTCAGTAAGAAGCAGGCTGTCTCCCAGTCCTCTACATTATATGGTTTAGAGTCTCAGTAACCATAAAGCTGTTCTTACCTTGAAACTTGTTATATGCAATCAGTATATAATAGTGTATTATATTTGAAGACACAGCCAGAAGAGGAAAAATACCTATTTGGAAATAGTGTATTATATTTGAAGACACAGCCAGAAGAGGAAAAATACCTATTTGGAAAACCTGATATCCAGAATATCAGAATATTCAGATATCAGATACATCAGATATCAGAGTTCTAAAAAGAAAAATAGGGAAAATGAAGAGGAGAAAATCACCAAGAAAACTGAGGACAAGTTTCTAGAACTGAAGGCTATGAGGCTTTAGATTGGAAAAACCACAAGTAATGGGAAAACAACCCCAAGACACATCATCGTGAAATTTCAGAACACTGAGCAGGGCCTGAAGAAAGATCCTAAAAGATTTCAGAGAAATTTAAAAAAACAACTCATTTATGAAGGGTAAGAAAGAAGACTGGCATGATACTCAAGACTCAGATCTTAGTTTCCAAATACTATTCCCAGTAAATAAACCAGTTCTTAAAGCAATGGCTGGATCCAGAGGTAGAACGGAGAAAATCTGTGGTGAGCTTTGTGCTAAATGGCTGATGGTAAAAAATCAAAAAGACACGAGAGACAATTTAAAGGAGTTCTTACTGGTTAAAATTGGGGGTAATTTGAGCATCATATTGAATAGTAATAGAAACTGATGATACATATTGAATAGTCTAGTAGTAAAATAGAAAATACAGGAGTGGACAGGAGAACTTCTTAATTAGAGAAGAATGCTAACTTATAAATCTATCAGGAAAGATAAATATTAAAAAAAATCATTATTTGGCAACTAGAATTCCATACCTAGCCAAACTATAAATCAAGAATGGACTTCCCTGGTGGCACAGTAGATAAGAATCCACCTGCCAACGTAGGCGACATAAGTTAGATCCCTGGTGTAGGAAGATTCCAAATGCAATGGGACAACTAAGCCCATGCTCCCTGGAGTCCATGCTTCACAAGAGAAGCTACTGCAATGAGAAGTCTGAGCACCACAACAAAGAGTAGCCCCAGCTCACCACAACTAAGAAAGCGTACACACAGCAACGAAGCCCTAGCATAACCAAAAATACAGATATTTAAAAAAAAAATACATGCATCATTAACATTTTTCAAAAATATTGTTTATGCCTACGTACCCTGTGTTAATTTCCGAAGACTGCCGTGAACAAATTGCAACAACCTGGTGGCTTAAAAGAACCGAAAAGTATTCTCTTAGAGTTCTGGAAGCCAGAAGTGTGAAACTGAGGTACCTGCAGGGCCGCACTCCCTTCGGAGGCTCTAAAGCGGAACTCTTCCTTGTCTTTTCCATCTTCTGGTGGCTCCAGTCATTCCTGTGGCTGCATCACTCTAATCTCTTCCTTCAACTTCTCAAGGCCCTCGTCTCTGTTCCTGTGTCTTCTCTTCTTCTGTCTTTCAGAAAAACACTTCTCACTGGATTTAGGATCAACCTAGATTCAGTTCAGTTCAGTCACTCAGTTGTGTCCGACTCTTTTCAACCCCATGGACTGCAGCACGCCAGGCCTCCCTGTCTATCACCAACTCCCAGAGTTTACTCAAACTCATGTCCATTGAGCCGGTGATGCCATTCAACCAACTCATCCACTGTCGTCCCCTTCTCCTCCTGCCTTCAATCTTTCCCAGCATCAGGGTCTTTTCAAATGAGTCAGTTCTTCGCATCAGGCAGCCAAAGTATTGGAGTTTCAGCTTCAACATCAGTCCTTCCAATGAACATTCAGGACTGATTTCCTTCAGGATGGACTGGCTGGATCTCCTTGCAGTCCAAGGGACTCTCAAGAGTCTTCTCCAAGACCACAGTTCAAAAGCATCAATTCTTCTGCACTCAGCTTTCTTTATAGTCCAACTCTCACATCCATACATGACTACTGGAAAAACCATAGCCTTGACTAGACGGACCTTTGTTGGCAAAGTAATGTCTCTGCTTTTTAATATGCTGTCTAGATAATTGAGGATACTTATTTTCACATTTGTAACTTATCTTCAGATCTGTAACTTAATTATATCTGCAAAGACTCTTTCTCCCAATAAGGAAATATTCACAGATTCACAGACTGAGAATGTAGATGTAGCTTTAGGGCACCACCATTCATCCCACTCATACCCTAATCTCAGGAGACTTCTGAATGGTTACTTCACCAAAATAAGAGAATAAAGCAAAATTAGGAAGCAGTGAATTCAGAAAACGGATTCAATGCAAAAATAAGTGAACAGAATCCCCAGAATGATGGGGAGGAGAGAACTTGGAATGAGAGCTGTGCAGCAGGCATTCAGGGCAACCAGTGCAGCTTGGAGAAGGGGACTAATGGCTCTAGCACACGTGCCTCGGAAACAGTAGGAGGAAGCAATTACCACAGGGGTTTTAAGTTACTGGGAAGAAATTAACAGCTCCATTGGACTTAGGAATGACTTTGTGAGCATGAGAAGGAAAACTACCAATGAAAAGCTCTGGGAAAACAAAAACTTGTTGCAGCATGTTGTAAGCTGGATGTTTATATCCCGCCCACGATTAGTATCTTGAAATCTAACCCTCTACATGAGGGTATTTAGAAATGGGGCTTTGGGGAAGTGAATAGATCATGAGAGCAGAACACTCATATGAGATTAGTATTTTATAAAAGAGCCCGGGGAATTCCCTGTTGGTCCAGTGTTAGGACCCTGTTGTTACTGCTGAGGGCCTGGGTTCAAAATCCCAGCTCGGGAAACTAAAATCCCAAATGCCACGTGGGTCCTCATCAGATCTTGATCTTGGACTTACCCATCTCCAGAGCTATGAGAATTTGTGGCAGTTTGCTGTGGCAGCCCAAATGGACTAAGACACACATCCTCTCCAAAGATGATCCATCCCAGATGCTCCTCTAGAATTCTACCACTTTCCCCTCAAGAGGAGGATATGCCCAGTTCCCTTGAATCTCATGACCTGTTGTGAATTATCTGACCAACAGAACACAGCAGAAGTCATGCTGTGTGCCTTCTGAGGCTAGATCATGATTGCATTTCTGCTTTGTTTACTTGAGACATTTGCCTTGGAATCCAGCCATCATTCTGTGCGGAAGCATAAGCAGCCTATGCTGCTGCTGCTAAGTCGCTTCAGTCATGTCTGACTCTGTGCAACCCCACAGACGGCAGCCCACCAGGCTCCGCCGTCCCTGGGATTCTCCAGGCAAGAACACTGGAGTGGGTTGCCAGTTCCTTCTCCAATGCATGAAAGTGAAAAGTGAAAGTGAAGTCACTCAGTTGTCTCTGACTCTTCAAGACCCCATGACTGCAGCCTACCAGGCTCCTCCGTCCATGGGATTTTTCAGGCAAGAGTACTGGAGTGGGCTGCCATTGCCTTCTCCGAAGCAGCCTATGGAGAGGTTCCAAAGTCTACGGCTGACAGCCAGTACCAACCTGACAGAAAGCCATCTTAAAAGTGGGCCATGCCAGAAGCAGGGCACTCAAAAGCTGGGGCTCTGGGACAACCCAGAGGGATGGGGTAGGGAGGGAAATGGGTGGGGAGGACAGATGTGCACCCATGGCTGATTCATGTCAATGCATGGCAAAAACTATCAATTATCCTCCAATTAATTTTTTTTAAAAAAGTGGACCATTCCAACTGAAGTTGAGTAGAGACAAGCCTCTCCCACCAAGCTCTGTCTAAACAAGTAAGCAAAACAAATGACTGTTTTAAGAAATTAAATTTGGAGGTGGTTGGTTATGCAGCAATATAAAGCCAAAAACAATTGCCATGAAAAGATAATGAAAACATAATATGTTATGCTCAGGTTATGTTTCTGTAATTGTAATTCTATAAACAACATTAGAGAAAAATAATGTAATAATTTGTGTGTATATCATAGGTAAGGAGTAAAATATCTATTTTTAATTAGAACATAATAAATGCTACATAAACTGAAAAATTAAGAAACAGTGCAATGTTATTCAGAAATAAATTGGTGAAACTCCACAAGAAATAGCTGCAAGTGTTGAAAATATTTGGCTTCTTGGAGCAGAAATTCTGAGTACTGTGGATGAGGGTAATCGCTATGTGTGAGTGTGTATGCTGTCACAGAAGATCCAAATTCCTGACTCAATATACATTCTAATTATTTTCTTTAGCAACCTTTTTCTTTAAAGTAGGCAGCAATATACTCAGCTAAAAGACTGCAGTTTTCAGCTTCAAGAAAATCTCCTTAAAAAGAAAACAGCAGTTGACATGGGGCTTGGGTTGGTTTGGTCTGGTTAGTAACTTTTACCCCGAAATCCCCTTTCCCCTCTACTTCCTTTGCCTAATACTTGCTGTGATGTCTGGAGCCCTTGCAGACATCTCAGCCCTTGTGGGTGCTGAGAAAAACTGGAAGATGGAAACTAGGCACAAAGGATGGAGAACAAAAAACTTCAGCATGAAAACAAAAGCACAGGGCAAAAAGTCAAGAGGAGACTGTTTTCCTGATGATTGTCAAGCCATCAGTTCAATCCTGGACTGCCTTCCTCCAGATTTCTTTTACATGAAAGAAAAAAATAAATTTATACCTTATTTAAAGTACTTACATTCAGTCTCTGTTACTAACAAATAAGCTTAACACTAACTTACATAGAATTATATAGAATTCTTGTGTTAATATGAGCTTGTACAACTATTCTCTTGTATAACTTAGCTGAAGATAAAAATTAGAAGAGGAGGGAAGATGAAGAGGGAGAGGGAGAGAAGGAAGGAAGGAAAGAGGAAGGAAAGAAAGAGGAGAATCAGAATGAATCAGTGAACAAGAATGGGGCTTCGAGTGAACCAGTCCTGGGGTCTTGTTCTGTGTCTGCTTCTTTGACAACCTCAGTTTTCTCACTTGTGATACTGCAAGACAAACGTAAAGATTAGACAAAGTACTAAAAAGTGCCTAAATGTATCATACTGTTGCCCAAAAAAAGTGGGTATTTCATTGGCTTTTTGAGTTCTTCCAGCATCTAGCCCTGTTGAACTCATGGTAAGTCTTCAATAAATTCATGTTGAATTAAGGTGCTTTCAGTGTGGACAAACCACAATTTGTTTTGAAATATTTTTCAGGGAAATGTATGCCTCTTTTTCCCAGTTGTAACATATACTTTTGGTCTCAGCTCATTCTATACAAGGCATCCAGAAAAGCTTTCTAAGTAATAATTCTGATTAATGACTCCTCTCTGGAAATCCTTCTTGCTCCCCACATCTTTCCCTTCACTCCCACTTTGCACCCCTGCCAATCACACTCATGCGTCCATAAGCCTTTCTTCAGACTGTTTCCCTGCCAGGAATGCCCTTTCCCACTTTCCTTGATAGTGAGTTTCTTTTCCCTCAAGCCTCAGAGCAAGTATTTTCTCATGAAGGAAAACCTTTCCCAAGCTCTTCAGGTAAATCTAGCTCCAATCTGTTTCTCTTGATATTTTTGTGTCCCTCTCTCAGTTATCACTTTGTATTGTTATTCTTTTATTTGTTGGTCTTTGCAACCAGGCAGGAGCTCCTTAAGGACAGGCCATTGGTTGTGCTGACACTGTCTTTACCCAGTATCTGCTGTTATTCTATTTTTCTCCACAAACACATTACCTTGTCCTTATCCAAACTTAAACTTACCTGTTAAATATTAAAGGGCTGTTAGTATCCAGAGTGGTTGGAAATGGCTGAAATAGGAATTCTTAAATGTTACCAGTGAGAAGGCAATTTAGGAGTATCTATCAATATTTAAAATGTTCATACTAGGGAATTCCCTTGTGGCCCAGTGGTTAAGACTCTGTGCTTCCAACGCAGGGGGCACGGGTATGATTCCTGGTCAGGCAATTAAGATCTGACATGTGCTGTGGCCAAAAATAAATAAAATTTTAAAAACAACAAAAAAAATGTCTTGGGTGCCCAGTGGTTAAGAATCTGCCTTGCAATGCAGAGGACACAGATTCATTCCCTGATCGGAAACTAAGATCCCACATGCCACAGAGCTCCTGAGCTCACACACCACAACTTAAGAGTCTGCACGCAGCAACAGAAGATCCCGCATGAAGCAATAAAGATCCCGTGTGCCACAAGTAAGACTCGACACAGCCAAATAAACAAATTAAATATTTTTTAAAATGTTCATACCCTTTGATTGAGTGATTTTGCTGCAAGAAAGCTATCCCGAAAAGGGTGTGTCATATATGATCACAACATATGTGTGTAAGGATTTTTATTGTAGCATTGTAAGACTGATATACCCTAAATGCTTATCAGTGAGGCTAAATTATAAAATATCTGTATTATCAACTGAAGCTGGAATAGATCAATATGGAAAGTTTTCAAAAATATAGAGTAGGGACTTCCCTGGTGGCCCTACTCTAGGCTAAAGCTAGCCAACTCAATGGCTAAAGCTCCCTGCTCCCACTGCTGGGGGCCTGAGTTCAATCCCTAGTCAGGGAACTAGATCCCGCTTGTAGCAGCAAAGATCAAAGATCCTTCATGCCTCAATTAAGACCCAGTGCAGCCAAATCAATATATATATATTTTTTAAATTAAAAAAAATATAGAGAGTAAAAAAGAGAAAGCAGAATGTCAGTGTAGTCTGTGTCTTGTTGGCATGCTAAGTTACAATACTGATATATAAAACATTATAAAAACAGATTTGGCTATAAACATCCACCCTATCGTACTGATTCTTACATTAAGTAGCTGAGATATTAGGATGCTTCCTGAGCCATCATAGCAGCATCTTAGTTCTTACCTCAGCACATTTTGCTGCATTTTTATGGTTTGGCAAGTCAGAGGATAAATATTTCAAATCTTCCCAGCCTCTATCATTCCTTCAAGCATTTTCCACAGAATGTTGCACAACATATATACAAATATTTAGGTGCCAAGTGTCTGGAATGATCTTAATTCTATAATAAAAAATATATCTCTTAGTCATAAGAGTTTGCTCAAAATAGTATTATTCATAAAATAAAATGTTTAGTGAGTATGAAAACACACAGAGATACACCTTGAACATTTTCATTTTTACTAAATATCTATTAGATACTTTTTTGAGTATTTTGACTATTTTTAAACTTTAAAGACCTTATGATTTGTGAGTTAAAAAGTCAATTAGACTAATAATTTTATTTGAGTATTTATATTAATAGTTATATATGTACATTTATATATTTACATATGTGTTTAAGTGTATACATGTATTGGAAGGATATGCACCAAGCTGATACTGGCTAGTTCTGGGGAAAGAAGAAGATTGGTGTATATGTGTAAAGGAGAATGCTCACCTTTTATTTTATACACTTCTTTATATTAATATGTTATTTCTATAATTGTAAACATGGTTTACATAGAAAAAATAAATATAGCTAGTGAAAAGAGGGCTTCCTTCTTTAAAGGAAGATTAAGATTATGACACATTAAGATTATGACAGTCTGTGCCAGGCTTTGGGGAAAACTTCTTGATAGTATTTTTCAAATATATTCAAGAAAACACAATTAAAAAACAATAGAGTAAAAGTTATATCACAGCACCCTCTGTGAAAAACTCAATCTGTGAGAAAACCATCTAGTAAAATTTCATTTGATTTTGATTCTTCTGATCATAATTTATGATAATACAACCTATGCAGGGCCAAAGCTTACGTAGTTCATATAGTATACAGAAATAAAAAGCTTTGCTAAACAAATTGATATAATAAATAAGATATATTGTGGCATAAGGTTTGAGGAAGGGTAGAGTAGACTTCTTTATTCACATAACCTTTGTCTTACTTGTAGTACTTTATCTCGGGCACCATGACTGCTTATGTATCAAGCTGTGGGAGCTCCCTGTTCATCTCTGCATCTCCAGCACCTGACCCAGTGTGGGCACATGAAAGCTTGCCATCTTTCAAGGTTTGACTTTGCCAGACTCTTCTCTATTGCTGAGTCCTATGCTAGCCATCATCAACCTCAGGAGGAAGAGGTTCTGGTCCTAGTTCTGATCCTAATTGAGTTTACTTGAACCAATCATCCAGGATCTATGATTCTGTTTCTTATCTGGAAAACAAAATGAGGCTCTTTGAAAATCTTCAAATTCTCTTTTAACTCTAAAACTCAAATCTTTAATATGCAAATATAACTGATTTAAGCACATTAAAGTATATAAGCACATGGATGTTACTAAACAGAAATAGATCTTCTCTATTCATTAAAACAGACCCAATAGAATTTCTAAATGGAAATATTTTGAACAACAAAATTACACCTCTTTACAAGGAGATCAATAGATCATTTTTTATTAAATACAATCGGCCACCTTCTTTCTCTGCATTCCATCATTGTCCAAATTAGGAAGTGTACCCCTTGTGCAACCGAATATATTCATATAAAGTTGTTTTAATTCAGATCTTGAGTCATGGGACCACAGCATGTTTTTCATCCCTAAGTTATTCAAATGTAGGGACTGAGAAAACATCAATTTAAAGTGAAGTAAAGCTGTCAGGATATTATCAAAATAAAACGAACTAACAGGCAACTGGTGAATCTCTCTCATGTTGCAAAGGACTTTAGAATTTTAACAACGTCAACCTGTGTTAACATACTTAGGTAACTAGATATGAGAATTTACACTGGGCATATTCAGATGCTATCAGCATTGATAAAGTTCAGAGTGCTCCCCATTTTGTAAGGGGACACTGGCAAAGAGCAAGCAGTATGAAGTTGGTTTTGCAACCCAAGAGGCCAAAGTTGGTGCAGGGATGCTAGAGAAGGATGTTGGAAGCTAGAAGAGAACTAAGCCAGGTATCAAGGGAACAGCTAAGGATATTATGATCTTTTAAAAATTTCAAAGGACAAAAAGCAGAAATGAAACCAAGGTTATGCAGCTGGAACAACACAGAAGCAAGCAGAAGGAGAGAAGGAGCCTGGCAGGCAAGCTCCAAGTGAGCTGAAGTGGCGTCTTGCCACACTTGCCTCTGTGGCCAACAGACGTGTGGTATCTGGTGGTCAGGGTTGGTTGATGTGAAGAGCAGACATAGATGCTGAATCATCTCTCCCATTGCTTCAACCAACAATGCAAAATAGAAGACAAAAAGGAAAGAGAGGAAGAAGACGATGGTGGAGGAGAGCACTGTGAGGGAGGATACTGTGCTGCTGCGACAGAGAGGGAAAAGGGCTGAGAGTCGGCACTCCTGACCTTTGCAGACCTGCCACCTCTTAGCATCTCCACCTTAGTCTGCATCTGGAAACTAGGCATTTTAGCCCGGATCTTTAGTGAGGCTCTTGCTAGCTCTTAAATTTATAAGACCTAGTTAAAAACAAAGTTTAAAATTCTTTAAGATTCCATTAAAACAATCATTGAAAGATTCATAATCTGACTTTATTACTCAAGCAGCAGGATTTTAGTTTGACTCCTTAACACTTTGACACCTGGTTGTCCATGGGCCCTTGGTAAGAATTCCTGACTGCTTTCTAACAGGGTGGATCTCAGGACTGTGTTAGCAGCAAAAGGCAAACAGATGGGTGGGCTGCTCTAAACAACTCTAGTTGCAGTTTTTTCCTTTTCTTTTTTCAAATGAGTAGTTAGTCTTCCCCAAATCCCAATGCTCCACTCCCTAATCTGGAGATGAACCAGATGATTTCACTGGTCTTTCCCTTCTCTGGTTTCTGTGACTCATCAACTATAGCAACTAGGGTGGGGTTAAAATAAACAATGCTAATGCTCAGGTTATGCTGTAACTCTAAAGGAAGGAATCTGAGAAAAAATTGTTAAGATAGTCAAAGAATGAAAAAAAAAATGACTCATAATACTCCTAACTCATTCACCTTTCCCAGGAGGTCATCCTATATCCAGTGCCCCCATTTTTATTCTTTAGTTAACAACTACATGCATGTTTTGTTTATTGATGTATATATTTTTCTATGAAAACTGGTAAAATGGTTAATGTAGTATAGAGAGAAGCCTACTTGATTTTGATCACTCATATCCCCGAAAAAGCTCCAGAATCTGACTATAGAAATCAAGGCAAATTCATTCCATTTAATCAACATGAAGTATCCACTATATACCAGGTACTAACTAGAGCAAGATTGTATATAGCAGACGCATGACAGGAAAAAACACAATAACTCAAATTTCAAGATCTGATGGAAGTAAATAAATAATTGTAATTTCACAAATGTATCAGAAATGAAATCAAAGTGCTAGGGAAGCCCAGGAGCAGTTAACCTTAGAGAAAGGAAGTGAGACAGTCCCTCTCAACCAATGCATTCAAGGTTACTCATAGCTATTAATACTTGAAGTCATTGTGAAATCATAAAAGAGGAAATGTAACATATACCAAAGTATTCCATATCCATGTGAAGGATCAAAATAGAGACATAGCTGTTAATTCTCAAAAAAAGTCATTCCATTACAAAAAAAAAAAGCTCCAGAGGATTAGTCACTGGTGAAGGTGTCTATCTAATGCCACTATTGTGAAAACTGTGGAAATACTTTTGAAAATTCTTCACTTAAGTATTTCCCTCAGAGCCCAAAGCAAATCCTGGCCACTTCAGAGGAGTTTTGAGGAACAGCCAAATGTCACCCTGAGATAAGGCTCATGATTCAGAGTAAAGGAGAGCAGGAGAAGATACTGCCAATAGGGGTTAAAAATGCAGGAAGGGCTTTTCATGAAGATGGCGCCGAAGGCGAAGAAGGAAGCCCCTGCCCCTCCTAAAGCTGAAGCCAAAGCAAAGGCTTTAAAGGCTAAGAAAGCAGTGTTAAAAGATGTCCATAGCGGCCCAAAACACTGCGGCTCAGGAGGCAGCCCAAATATCCTCGGAAGAGCGCCCCTAGGAGAAACAAACTTGACCACAATGCCATCATCAAATTCCTCCTTGTCACCAAGTCAGCCATGAAGAAAATAGAAGACAACAACACACTAGCATTCACTGTGGATGTCAAGGCCAACAAGCACCAGATTAAACAGGCTGTGAAGAAGCTCTATGACATTGACGTGGCTAAGGTCAATACTCTGATCAGGCCTGATGGAGAGAAGAAGGCATATGCTCGACTGGCTCCTGACTATGATGCTTTGGATGTTGCCAACAAAATTGGGATCATCTAAACTGAGTCCAGCTGGCTAATTCCAAATATAAAAGTTTTCACTATGTAAAAAAAAAAAAAAGCATGAAGGGGTGATCAGGTCCTCGTTTGATCACATTGTTCAACGGATGAGTAGTATCTTTTTTTTTTCTCTTCTAGTTTTAAGGAAATTGATTGTTCTGGTATGAGGTCTGAAATCAGCCCAATGAGGTTTTCAGAGTTCTTGAGATACTAAATATTCACAATTATGTAACGCTATTAAAAAGTGGTTTTTTTCTTTCGTGAAAATGTCCAAAAATATAGTGGACTGAAACGGAATCTTCAATAATGATATAAATGAGGATGAGGTATTTATATACCAACAAAAAATTCTCAAAAACCCAATCCCAATACTCTTACGGGCAAAGGAATGGTCAGGTTTGCTGCAGTTTCCAGTGAATGACATCAGCTTCCTGTAAGTCTCCATCAAAATGAATTCAGTTAATACTGTTAATCTCTTTTCCCTCCCAGAGCCTGTGGTATTCATATGGGCATTCTGGAGAGCTGCAGCAAACTTAAGACGGAAACCCAGACAGCTGAAGAGGAAAAGGATAAGGCACAGAGTTAGTGGATAGAGATCAGCCCAGAGACCTCTACCAGTCAGTCCTTACAAAGGTTGACCACTCTCCTGGAGCTGCAGTTATTCATCCTTCATAAACAGATCATTTCTCAGAATTGTTAACATTGCTTCTGTTAGTCTTTAAACAAATTGGTCTGTTTATAAGTTAGGAACATTAAAAAAAAAGTCATCTACCTTGTATTTAAAAAAAAAATGAAGCCTGCACACACTCAGTACCAAACTGAAAAGGAATGGAGAGGAGACAGAGGCATAGCCTGAGAGCCACATGGGTTTTTAACTGGTTAAGTTCAATTTTCTCTTTCAAGGCTGTAGTAGCCATTTTAAATATTTAAACATTAACATAAATATCACACAAACATTAAAACGTTCTGGGGAGGAGGTCATGCCATTATTCACCCAAATGCTGAAGACTCTGAGGGAGGGAAACTTGGGTTTCAGCTTGGGCCCAGCTGCTGGACTCACCTTTTCTTTTTTTCTTTTGTAAACGCCAGAGTTCTAGCATTAAAAGGAGAGTCCAGTGAGGTAAAAGCAACATTTAAAGAGTTAACATTAAGTGACCTTCTTGGGAGGATACCAATTTTTTTTTCTCCAGATTTAGAATCCACTTCCAAATGATACAACTGGAATTTAATTCCCCAAAGAACAACTTTCGCAAAGGAACCTTTATCCAATTTAGCATAGCTTTCAGCTCTAGAGGAAGGATAGCCATCTTCTTTACCTTGTGTGAGGATCTATAGTACTGATTACTACCAGTTCTGACATGTCCAACTTCAGTAGACTTAAGATCTGCATCGTCTATCTCATTGGCTCGGCCACATCCTTACATATATGGTGGCAGGCGTATTTGGTACTGCAGAAATAAAGGTGAACAGATTGCCAGTAAGACTGATCATTATAGCCTCAAGTTTAGGCTGAAAAAACAGCCTCCCTTGATTTCTGTGCCCTCAGATTTCCCTAGTTTCCATCCCGCTTCCCAATCTAGCTGACATATTTCAGCCACAGTTTCCATTATAGAAGTTTAATCACATGGCCCACCTCTACTGCCACCCTCATTAAAAAGCTTTTCATTATTCCCCATCTCAAGACAATGGCTTCTGTCTCTAAGAAGGCACATGAGGGTCTTTATTGACAACTGCTCCCAGCGCACTTTCTTAGGTATCTTTTGGTTTCTTCCCCATAAATACCCCTGGCCAGGTCTTAGGACCCTGGAAGGCCTGCTATTCCAACAAGTGGTGCATGTTTCTATCTCTGCAGCGTGGGTTATACTTTGTCCCTCAGCTTGAAATTTCCTTTCCCATCTGACAAACTCCTTTCAAACTTCAGCTTAAATGATACCTTTCATTGATGTGATCTGACAATACCTCACATTTATACAGTAATTTACAGTTTAAAAATAACTTTTATACACACACACACACACACACACACACATATATATATATATATGTGTGTGTATTATTTATTGGAAGGTCACTAGAGCCTGTAGAATATGATGGGAAGGCATCAAATTCTGGATTTCACAGATGAAAAGGTCCAGGCTCAAAAGGGGAGAGATACTGCCTTAGCAAATGGTACAGTTGAGACTCAGTGCTCTCTGCTTCCCACTCATCGCTTGCTTCTTCCAACAAACTCTGGACTGGTTACTTCTAAGATGCAGCCTCTCATACCTCTCCAAGTTGCAGCTGACAATTCCTCAACTGCTGGATGTGAATTAACTTTAGCAGGGGCTCCTGAGAGGTGGAAGGCTTGGCTGACAGCAAACTCAGCACTCCCTGATATGCAAAATGACATTTTGGCCTTAGGCACTTAGTAAGTTACACAGTCCTTGCTCCTTAGGAGTAAGAGTTTTCAGGCACTAGAGTGTAGCATTAAAAAAAAGCCAAACTGAATTAGGAACTGACCTACCACTTTATTAGCTTCCCAACATGCAAACATATAGAGACATTCAAGCCTGATGCACTGTGATTTCAGTCTCCCTTATTCTCTTCCTGAGCTCAGAAGAACTCATTGTGCAACTCTATGAGGCTGCATGTTGGAACTGGACAGAGATTATTTCCTGCTGTCCACTGTGGCACTTGGGAAACTATAATTTGCATCACTTTTGGTGGGGCAGAGAGCAGACATACTTGGGAAATGTATTCAATTTCCCTGGACTATTTATTTTTCACATTAGTAAAACTGCTGTTTGCATATTGTTGGAACCCAAGACTAGTTAAAAATAAAAAAACAAACTCCATAAAATACATTCCATTTCTTACTTGTATAGAAATTGTTTACTTTCTCAATTAAACAAAGATTGTAATCACTTTATTTTGGACTCATTTCTCACTTTCAGTTGGGAACTTCAGGAGTAAATTTAAATATTGTCTCATGGAAGATTATGCAGTCAGTAAGACTGTTCCTGGATACAACATGCTATTTATTTGGAGTCTCATCTAACAGGTAAAATAAAAAAAAAACCTTACAGTTTAGTGTCTGCAGTTTAAGTTCGCTAGAAGTTTGTTGAAAGGCCGGTTTGCAGAGTGGGAAGGAATTGTTTACTTGACGTTGGAGAATATCCCTGCAGCTGGAGTGGCTTCCAGAGTTGTGTGAAAGAGTAGGTTTCTTTTAAGCATGCCAGTGACTGGACATGGGTGGACATGGGTATCTCTTTCATAAGCTTTTTTTTTTCTGTCACAGAAAGAATCATAGGTTACATGTTCATGTCCAAACAAGTTTTGGGTGCTAGAAAGAATGTTTTTAAGAGGTTTTAAATACCATATCTTCCAACTATTAAATCTAACCTGAATTTGAACTTACCTTGTTGCTCTTAAATGAAATATAGTAACATTAAATAAGTTAGTATTATAAAACTGTACCCAAAACATGGAACTCCAGTCTTTTTTGAGAGGTGACTGGTATGGACTTTAATAAACATATGAGTTTTTATTTTTTATTTAAAAAATTAAAAAAAAATTGTTCTTTTTTTGGTGGGGTGGAGGGGATGGACCTCATGACATCTTAGTTCCACACAAGAGATCGAACTCTGGCTCTCAGCAGTGAAAGTGTAGAGTTCTAACCACTGGTCTGACAGGGAATTCACTAAATACAAGTTTTTAAACTTCTTTTCTTGTGCAGGGTTCATAGCTGCCCACAGACTTGCCCTTGTGAGTAAGGGATCTAAGACTGAGTTACAGTTTAGCTACATGCTGGAATATGGGGAGGCTCTTAGGTATCAGCACAATTTAGTAGGTGTCAATGGGCATCTGGAGGCTGGCTAGTCCTGAGTTTGGTCTTAGGTTAGACATACATGTATACAAATGTAATTGTTGCCTCCAAGAAACATCTGTTTAAGGACTTTTACAAAATACTCGAAAGAGAACAATGTAGGTAAACAGCTGAAATTCAAAATCTGTGGTATTACAATAGGCAGAGTAGGAATTTAAAGCAGAAATGTTTTGCTTTTAGGGTGTTCAACTGTAAGGAATTTTCATGTCTGGGACTCTCAAAACAGGAGTCCCTAATTCCCTTACCCCTGAAGTTTCATTTAGGCATTTCTATTGCCTAATTCATTGTTAAATCTAATTAGCCTTTTCCCCTCAGTCTTCATCCTTCTTGATCTTCCTATAATACCTGCCACTGGAACAATACATTTTTCATAATCTTTCTCTAAAACAATCTCAAATTTATAAAGAAGCTGTAGAAATAGTACATATAGCTCCTATACACCTTTCACCAAGACTCCCTGTTAACCCTTCTCTGCCCAAGTCCCTCCAATTTGAGGCTAAGTTGTAGACATGATGTCTCATTACTATTATACTTCAGTGTCTATTTCCTAAGTACAGGGCATACTCTGATATAACAACATCGAAGGAAATGAACAAAGATACATTACTACCATGGCATATATGTTTGTATGTAATCTACATATATGTAATCTACAAACTCCATTCCAATTTTGCCAATTGTTCTAATAATGTCCTTTTCTAGACTATACAAACCAGGATTATGAGTCCCATTCAGTCAGTCTTTAAGTAGAACAGTACTCCAGTGTTTCTCTTTCTTTCACAATTATGACATTTTTTAAGATTACTGACCAATTACCTCGCAGACTATGCCTTTGGGTTTCCCTGGTATTTCCTTATAATTTATGTATATTTGGCAGGAACATACCACAAAAATGATGTGTTTTAGGTGTTTCACACCTAGAATACACATTGCTTATTTGTCTCATTACTGGTGATATCAACTTTAAGCACTTGGTTAAAATAGTTTCTGCAAGGTTTAAGCATTAAGTAAACTAATAAGCATGTTATTTTTATTATTAATATCTGGCAGTGAGATTCTTTACAATTATGCAAATATTCTCATCTGCTATCAAGTTTTCACTCATTGCATTTAGCATTCTTTGATGGTTTTTAGCTTATTATTATTGTAATGGTTGCAAATTGGTGAGCTTTCTAATTCCATTATTCTCTCTAGCATATTGACATTTTACCACAGAATATTGCCTTTTGCCCCATTTTTAATTCATTCATATCAGTATGAACTGTGGACTACTATTTTACTCAAAGGATTTCAATCTGTTACCATCATTATTTCCTGCTCAAATGTCACCAGACCTGGGAACTCCTTTAAGCTAGCTCCTGTGTTCTCCTGACATGGAACCATCAGTCTGTGAGCACATTCACACTTGCTAGTACAAGCTGATTTTCCAGGTTCATCATCTTCTTTTTTTAATGATTGTATTTATTTCCTTCTGGCTGCACAGGGTTTCTCTAGCTGTGGCGAGCGGGAGCTACTCTCGAGTTGCGGTACACAGGCTTCTCTCGTGGAGCAGGGGCTCTTGGGTGCCTGGACTTCAGTAGTTGCGGCACGCGGGCTCTGTGGTTGCAGTTCTTGGGCACAGGCTCAACAGTAGTGGTGCAGTAGTGGAATCTCCTGTATTGGCAGGCAGGCTCCTCAACTCCTCAACCACCAGGGAAGCCCTCCAGGTTCATCTTAATAGTTTCCCTTCCCCATTCTCAGAATTAGTAATTTCTCCAAGGAGCATCAGTTTCTTTTCGTGACGAATGGGACTTAGAAACCAAGATCTGGATACTGGTGCTAGGTATGTTCATTACTGCCAGAGTGCTGTTGCTTCTAGACCCTACCAGCAGGATTAGGCAGTATGGATGCATATGTATACAAACACATCTATTTTGCCATTTCTCTGTTAAGTACCATGACTTCATTTCCAATTCCAAATCAATACCACAGGGTTTATTCTTGCTTTCCTCTTTCCCATTATTCTGTGTATTTGCTTGCTCAATTAATTTGGTATATAACCAAACTCCCAGTTGCTTGACCCAAAAAAAAAGGGGGAAGTGGAGAAAACAAAAAAGGTCACCTTGGTTCCACACATGTCCCAATTTTTTAGTATGTCAGCCCACAGGTAGGCCCCTAACTTTCCTGTCTCTCCTAAGTTGCAGACTCACATCTTCAGTCTATAGGTTCTGTAGGATATCACCTGAATCGTACTGCTAACATTTGGTTGAAAACATAACTAGTTGTCTTTTCATACCATCCATATTCTCCCTCTAATATTTTCATAATCTAAAATAATATGAAGTCTTTCTCCTTTCTGAATAAACCATTATATTGTAACTCTTACAAATGATGCCATCTTGCTCAAAAAGCCTTCAATATCTCCCTTTATAAATTTATTATTATTTTGGCCATGCTGCATAGCTCATGGGATCTTAGTACTGCCCCTAGCAATGAAGGTGCAGAGTTCTAACCACTGGACCGCCATTGCTTTTAGAATCAAACTATCTGGGAATAATAGTCAATCCCTTCCACTACCAAGCTTTAACTTAGCTCAACTTTATCCTCCATTTATCATCCTTTGTTGTCGTTCAGCTGCTAAGTCATGTCCAACTCTGTCACCCCATGGACTGCAACACACCAGGTTTCCCTGTCCTTCATTATCTCCCAGTTTGCCCAAATTCATGTCCATTGAGTCAGTGATGCTATCTCACCATCTCATCCTCTGCTGCCCTCTTCTTGTTCTGCCTTCAATCTTTCCCAGCATCAGGGCATTTTCCAATGAGTCGGCTCATTACGTGGGGTGGCCAAAGTGTTGGCGCTTCAGCATCAGTCCTTCCAATAAATATTATTTAGGGTTGATTTCCTTCAGGATTGACTAAAGTTTTGATCTCTTTGCTGTCCAAGGGACCCTCAAGAATCTTCTACAACATCATAATTTCAAAGCATCAATTCTTTGGCATTCAGCCTTTTTTATGGCCCAATTCTCACATCCATATATGACTACTGGAAAAACCACAGCTTTGACTATATGGACTTTTATCATCCTTTACCCTCATGCTTATTAAATGGGCATATTAGCTACTTCCTAAAACCAGTTCTTTTCATAAAAATTTCTCTCGTGCTCTAATACTTTGTTTCCTCTTGATCCATATTAGTATTTTACTTGTTTTTTAAACACAGCTTAAAGGTCATTCCTACCATGAGTTTGCCTTACTTCTAATTATCCCTTTTTCTTACTCCTGTCACTGCTGTGCTACTTGAATATCCTTCTCTGTGTTACAGCTAATTGTGTATACTTATCTCCCCAACTAGATTAGGAAATACCCTTAAGGCAGAAACCAGTATTATCTTTAAATCTCAAGAGACTGGTATATTACATCCAAATGATGCTCAGATCTGCACTATCAATTAAAGAGAGGACAAAGTTTTGACAGGTGTTAATAAATGCAAGAAGATATAGCTTTATGTGGTAAAAACATGCAGGTAGGGACAAGAAAGGCAAATCTGTGTGTTGGTAAAGCCAGGATGGAGCAGATGTTGCCTTAATGCAGGGCTTCAGAGAGATCTGAGACCCAAGGCAATGGTGAGGCACTGCCATACTGGAGTGTGCTTCTTAAAGTTAACATGCACACACTCTCCTGTGCTGTATATTTTTGAGTAAGCAAAACCTGGGATAGGGAATATGAAAAGATTAACTTTTCTCTTTTAAGAAATGCACATTTTCAAGAAAGGGGAAGGAGTGATTCAAGTCACTAACCACAGATTCTTTAGGTGTTTTCACTTTCAAAACAGCAACTAAGTCACACTCACACTCCCTCTTCCTGACCCTGGTTCCTCAGAGGATTAACAAGGTTATACCATGCATGTACAACAACAAAAACCAATCCTTGGAAGGTCCTTGCTTGATCAGTTCTAGCAGTAGCTCATACATAGAAAGCAAACATATATGCCAAGGTAACTGAATCTTTCTATTTGTTGAGATAACCTGGAGACCCATCCTAGGGTCTGGGTCTCGACATTGCATAAGCTTTGCTCAGGAGATCAGCTTCAATCTCCAGATAGATGCTTATGTGTCTGCCCTTATGTACTCTGATAAGAAGTCATGGACATTAGCCAAGGGAACAAGAGGGTGGAAGTGGAAGGATCAATGAAATGCGTAGCTTTTATTTCTACATCTCAATGAGAAGCTCAATAAATCCTGACATAAAATATTCTAAGGCTTGATTTAAAAGTATCTGCATATATCTATAAACACGAAAAACTATCTTAATATCTCTACCTGCATGTACATCAAGAAATTAAAATTGGGAGCAAAATATTAAAAAGTGTTCTCTCTCTACCCTAAACATGTGCCTCCTGATGTCTCTAAAATGTTCATGGTATCTAAACAGAGAATCCAAAAGAAATGAAAAGAAACGTTAACTTCCTTTGTAGTTGCAAAAGAAGATCCAAACAGAACTATTTCTAAGTTTTGCAATAAAGATTTTCATTGTTTCCATCTCAGTTTCTTATGCCTTCACAATTATAAATCTGACTTCCATACTAGCCACTTTAATAAAATCCTCCTGTTACTAAAGTTCTATGGTTTTCCTGGGGCTCCACTCATGGTCCATTCTTCTTTCATTCTTGCTATGCCTTCCTTTTCTCTGATTTCAATCACCAAAGATACACCAAATCTGTACTTGAGTTTAAAACTCAAATAATCAGGTCCCATATTGAACTCGAGTTGGAAGAGGCGAGTCCGGTCTCAAAATGGAGGGTCATGATCCCAAGGAACCAGAGCAGTTGAGAAAGCTGTTTATTGGTGGTCTGAGCTTTGAAACTACAGATGATAGCTTAAGAGAACATTTTGAGAAATGGGGCACACTTACAGATTGTGTGGTGATGAGAGACCCCCAAACAAAACGTTCCAGGGGCTTTGCTTTTGTGACTTACTCTTGTGTTGAAGAAGTGGATGCAGCAATGTGTTCTCGCCCACACAAGGTTGATGGGCGTGTAGTGGAACCAAAGAGAGCTGTTTCTAGAGAGGATTCGGTAAAGCCTGGTGCCCATCTAACAGTGAAGAAAATTTTTGTTGGTGGTATTAAAGAAGATAGAGAAGAATATAATTTGAGAGACTACTTTGAAAAGTACGGCAAGATTGAAACCATAGAAGTTATGGAAGACAGGCAGAGTGGGAAAAAAAGAGGATTTGCTTTTGTAACTTTTGATGATCATGATACAGTTGATAAAATTGTTGTTCAGAAATACCACACTATTAATGGGCATAATTGTGAAGTGAAAAAGGCCCTTTCTAAGCAAGAGATGCAATCTGCTGGATCACAAAGAGGTCGTGGAGGAGGATCTGGCAACTTTATGGGTCGTGGAGGAAACTTTGGAGGTGGTGGAGGTAACTGGCCGTGGTGGAAACTTTGGTGGAAGAGGAGGCTATGGTGGTGGAGGTGGTGGCAGCAGAGGGAGTTACGGAGGAGGTGATGGTGGATATAATGGATTTGGAGGTGATGGTGGCAACTATGGCGGTGGTCCTGGTTATAGTAGTAGAGGAGGTTACGGTGGTGGTGGAGGACCAGGATATGGAAACCAAGGTGGTGGATATGGTGGTGGTGGAGGATATGATGGTTACAATGAAGGGGGAAATTTTGGAGGTAACTATGGTGGTGGTGGAAACTATAATGATTTTGGAAATTTTAGTGGACAACAGCAATCAAATTATGGACCCATGAAAGGGGGTAGTTTTGGTGGAAGAAGCTCGGGCAGTCCCTATGGTGGTGGTTATGGATCTGGTGGTGGAAGTGGTGGATATGGTAGCAGAAGGTTCTAAAAACTCAGAAGAAAAGGGCTACAGTTCTTAGCAGGAGAGAGAGCGAGGAGTTGTCAGGAAAGCTGCAGGTTACTTTGAGACAGTAGTCCCAAATGCGTTAGAGGAACTGTAAAAATCTGCCACAGAAGGAACGATGATCCATAGTCAGAAAAGTTACTGCAGCTTAAACAGGAAACCCTCCTTGTTCAGGACTGTCATAGCCACAGTTTGCAAAAAGTGCAGCTATTGATAAATGCAATGTAGTGTCAATTAGATGTACATTCCTGAGGTCTTTTATCTGTTGTAGCTTTGTCTTTTTCTTTTTCTTTTCATTACATCAGGTATATTGCCCTGTAAATTGTGGTAGTGGTACCAGGAATAAAAAATTAAGGAATTTTTAACTTTTCAATATTTGTGTAGTTCAGTTTTTCTACATTTTAGTACAGAAACTTTAACAAAATGCAGTTTTGAAGGTGTTTCCTTGTGAGTTAACAAGTAAAGAAGATCATTGTTAATTACTATTTTGTATGACTTTTGCTAAAGTTAACTGTAAAGAAACACCTGCTGACTTGCAGTTTAAGGGGAATCTATTCTCCCCATTTCCAAACCATGACGTGAATGGCTATGACATGTGGAGAGAATAGATATTTGTATGTTTGCAATGTGTGTTTTAGATAATAGAATTGGGTATTAAATTAGCATATTTGTGAATTTAATAGCATTAAGATTTACCTTCAAATGAAAAATCTCAAAATTTCAAAAAAAAATAAAAAATAAAAAAATAAAACTCAAATAATCAACTATCTGATACCACCTATCTCTATCTCAGATTTAATATGTTGATAATAAGACATTTTTAAAAAATGTCCTTTCTTTTCTCTCCACCCTAAACCTAATCTTTCTATATGCCTAAAGTATTCAATAGCATTGTGGAGGTTTAAAAATAGGTTCACTAAATCTTTCTATACTCCTCCCTTGTGAAACCTCAGTGTGGACTTGGTGACTTATTTCTAACAAGGAAAATATGGCATAATTAACAATACTTGACTTCTTGGACTGAGCCATAAAATACACTGTGGCTTCCTTCTTGCTCTGTCTTGGACTGCTCACTCTGACATAAGCCAGTTGCTACATCATGAGGACACTCAAATAGACCTGTGGAGAGGTACATGTGGTAAGGATGAGTTACAGCTGACAACCAGTGAGACTGAGGAGGTCCATCATGACCACAGTGGGCTTTCTTGGAAGCAGATGTTCCAGCCCCATGCAAGCCTTCAGACTCCTGCAGCGCCAGCCAACAGCTTGACTGCAACTTGGATGAGCCCCTGAGCCTGAGGCACCCAGGTATGCTGCATCTGAACTCCTGACCCACAGAAACTCTGAGATAATTATTTATGGACTTGCCTGGTGGTAGAGTGGATAGGAATCCACCTGGCAATGCTGGGGACACAAGTTCAATCCCTGGTCTGGGAAAATTTCACATGCCAAGGAGCAACTAAGCCCGTGCACCACAATTACTGAGCCCGCATGCTGCAGCTACTGAAGCCCATGAGCCTAGAGCCTGTGTTCCACAACAAGAGAAGCCACTGCAGTGAGAAGCCCACGCACTGCCATGGAGTAGAGTAGCCCTGGCTCTCTGCAACTAGAGAAAGCCTATGTGCAGCAATGAACACCCAGCAGGGCCAAAAATAAATAAATTTTAAAAAAGAGTCTTAAAACGTACCTACTCTTTAAAAAAACAATAATTTGCGGTTTTAACTAGCTAAGTTTTGGGCTAATATTTTTTATTTTTTAAAAATTATTTTCCATTGGAGGATAACTATTTTACAATATTGTGTTGGTTTCTGCCATATATCAACATGAATTAGCCATAAGGATACATTAGATCCTCTCCATCTTAAAATTCCCTATTTCCCACCCCATCCCACCCCTCTAGGTGTCACAAAGGACTGGATTTGATCTCCCTGTGTCATATAGCAAATTCCCACTGGCTATCTATTTTACATGTGGTAACATATATGTTTCAGTGTTACTCTCTCAATTCATCCTTTCCCCACTGTGTCCATAAGTCTGTTCTTTATATCTTCATCTCCTTGGTTGCCCTGCAGTTAGGTTCGTCAGTATCATCTTTCTAGATTTCATATATATGGGTTAATATACAGAATTTTTCTCTTTCTGACTTACTTTACTCTGTATAATAGGCTCTAGGTTCATCCACTTCATTAGAATTGACTCATATGTGTTCCTGTTTATAGCTGAGTAATATTCCATTGTGTATATGTACCACAGCTTCTTTGTCTGTTCATCTGTCAGTGGGCATCTGTTGCTTCTGTGTCCTAGCTAGTGTAGGATAGTAATATTATACAGTAATAATAGCACACCCAGTCCAGAATTCAAGGGATACAAGTGGTGAAAGGAAATGAACATGTTAAGCAAGCTCTCCTCTTGCTCTAGTCACACTCCTCTTCATACTTTCTAAGTAGTGTATTTACAAAGTATCCCATGAGGAACCTGGAAGCCATATTTTACTCCCCCTACCAACTATATCACCAAGTTGCCAGGTTTTTCCTCTTATCACTTGAGCCTGACCCTATTTTTATGAATTTAATTGATTTTCCAATTATTATAACTGCAACTTTTCTACTTCCCTACAGTCTTTCCCAGCTCCATTCCATTCTCTACACTAATGCCAACAAGAACTTTTTCAAAATTATACCTGATCATGTTATTTATTTTTATTAAAAATCACTACTAGTTCCCACACTGCAGAGGACAAAATTCAAATGCCATAGCATAGCACACCTGTTCCTGTCCTATAGCTTTTTCTCCCATCTCCCGTGTTCAACAGCCTACAATCTGGCTGTCTCTCACCTCTGCACGTGCTGCCTTCTTTCTGTGTGGAAGATCTTTCATTCTTTCCTTACAACTCTTACTTATTTTTAAAGACTCAGTTCAAGGTTTATCCAGACCTTCCTTAATTATCAGGTCCTGGTCAGATGACTTCCTTATATTACTTTTTTGGGGTACTTACCACATAGATCAGTATTGTGTCTTCCACTAGAAGGTTAGCTCATGGGAAAACCAAAATCTACCTTCGATATTGAGATATTCATATCTATTCATATATTCAAGTTCCATCTACTGAGCGACTATGTATTATGTATGTTATACACAAGTGAACAAAACAAATATGCCCCACCTTGGCATAGCCTGTGGTCTATTTAGAAGAAAGGTAGTAATAAGTAAAATAAACAAATATTCTGATATATGAGTAATAATTTGATGAGAGTAAACATGGGGACCAATTTTAGGTTGTGTGGCACACAGATACACTCAAACATTTACTAAATGAAATGTTTATACTTTACCACAGAGACGTAAGTGGGCCAGGCTAATCATATCCTTGCCAACACTGACTGTTTTTGTTTTTTTAAAATATCTTTGCTCATACTGTCAATGTCACAGTCACTTTCCTGCTTATACATTCTCAGTACTAAAAATCAATAAAAAGAACACAAGACAAGTTCAAATATACATTAGAAAAAAGAAGCTTGATTAGGCACAAGCGGAAAACAAAAACTAGCTTTATATATCTTATCAGAGTTACTCTAACAGATGGCTAAGATAATTTTAAAATAATCTCTTATAAGATCACACATTTTACTAAGTAAAACCTAATACTAAAAAAAATGAAAGCCAGGTCTTTCTGGTATTCAGAAGTCTGAAACAATCATTGCTTAGCTTTTCTAAAAGAGCAAATTACTAGGGAATCCCTGCCTCTCCAGTGGTTCACTGCCAAATGACTCACAAGTGGAGTATTTCAGGAAATATGGGTATGTGACAAAAGTTAAAAAAAAAAAAAATCATGACCACTTGAAACAAATCTCAATATTTTAAAAAGGGAATGGCAGGATGAGGAAACTATGTATTAAAATACACAAGACAATTTCATTAATAACTAGTCATTAATTAAAAATATTATATAATCTACCAAAAACCTCAAAACTTGGTAGTAAAAAGAATATTTAAATATTACTCAACAGTTGAGAAGGTTGCTGGGGCTAATTTCCTATATTAATTTAAAAAATTCATTAAAAAATTCCCCAAACAAATTTTGCCTTGGATTATAAAGCTTGTATTTTATAAATGATGCACATATTTAGTACACATTAAAGAATAGTAATACAAAAATTAAATGAGTTCATCCCTTCATAAGTACAACTAGTTGGCTATAATAACATTAAATGATTGGCCCTTTCCTAAGTTTACCTTCATGGTCCTGAAAATTTTAAATTAATTAGTATAAATGAGGAAAAAGAGCTTCTGTTTTACCACAAGTTAGTCTTTCTAGTTGAAATATGAGATTTTTCTGGAAAACACACTCATCTCTTTGTTTTTAGTAGTGTATTTCAACACCTAGCCAGGATTTGTGTCAAGGGACAGAGGCAGTCACCAAACCTGTTACACCACAAGCTTTTTTAAATAAACTGATGATTGCCCAACAAAAAAACTGTTAACTTCCTTGTGAATTTTCATAGGCAGAGAGCTTTTTATTTTTCTTTTTGGCTTCTGCAATGGAATTTCACCAAAGTTTTTCAAAGTACTAACTTCATAACCTGCAACAATCATCATTTTAAATCAGCAAAGAAAAACTGTCAGATGGGTCAGAAATAGGGTTTATGTAAGTCAAAATTATCTCTGACAGTAGCAAGATTTAAACTTCTGAGCAAACCCCAAAAGACTAGCGTTACAACTGAAATTATTAACCTAATGTGTAGCTGCTAAGTCATGTCCAACTCTGTGACTCCATGGACTGTAGCCTGCCAGGTTCTCCTGTCCATGGGATTCTCCAAGCAAGAATACTGGAATGGGTTGCCATTTCCTCTTTCAGGATTAATCTAATATATAATGATAAACACTGCCCTTGAAAGAGCAAATTATTTTCCTACTTATAATTTTTTGCTAAAGGTCTACTATAAAAATATTTTATTCTCTCTATATTTTCCTGCCACGATAATGCTAAAACATATCTATAGTCTCCTCATCGCTTCTCGGCCTTTTGGCTAAGATCAAGTATAGTATAGTCTCCTCAAACCTCAGGTGTTAGGGGACATTAGCCCCTTTGAACACTGCTTCACACAGTCAGTGTTTTTTTTAAGGCACTCTAAGAACTCTCAAGGACAGTAAAACAAAAACGTTCCTGTTGCCTACAGATCTTTCAGGTATACTTCCCCTCAAATTTTTCTAAACTAAATGTTGTGATAACTGGTTTTTCTTTGTTTTTCATGGTACAGTCTTTAAGTTATTTTTCTTTTACTTGAAGCCACTCCTTCATTTTCAACTTGCTGAGCAGGCAGGCTTTTCGTTTCCACGGAAACTGAATTCCTGTGGCTTCGGGTAGGCATTCTTGTTCCACCAATCTAGAAGAAGTAAAGAACAGGACAGTTTAACATGTTTACAATACAGTCAACTCTATTGTTTACACACGGAATAATCACCCTCAAATTGGCCTTTATTTATTTTTAGCCTCCAGCCACTGAATTGCTTCTAAGCAAGCTTGAATCTGACAGTTTTAAAGTATGACATTTTCAAATAACAATCAGAGAAGCAGACAGATCAGGGTAAAGGGAGAGAAGTGAAAAGGAAAATCACTCTTTTTGTGTTAAATTTGGAAAAGTTTGAAATGTTAAATGAGGAAATGAAGGAAAGACAGACCTTTAGAGCAATGTGCTTACAATAATGAAACTGAAGGGCAGTAGAAGAGAAAAAATGAAAACTAAGAAGGGAGGGAAAGGAAATATAAGGTCAGAGATGGTACAGACAGAGAAGAAATTATGAAATGGAGAAACAAAGAAAAACATAGATAAAAGATAAAAAAGATACAAAGAATAAATGTGAAAGGATGAGAAAATAAGACTCCAGTTTGAAAGGAAAAGTGAAAAATACCCAACAAAAACTGTAGCTAAAATGGCTTAAAATACTGATAACTCATTCTGTCTATTCTTTCCCTTGTTCCAACTAATTAAACATATTTATGTACTTTCTTGGCCAAAACTAACAATGTACAAGAAGTTGTCATTTCTAAAAGGATTCTCTCAATAATAAGAGTGGAGAACTGAAAAACATAAACAACCTTTGTAAACCATAAAACCACTGTAAATTACAAAAAAAAACTTCTCAATATCTGCATTCTAGCTTTTTCTCCAAAGGAACTGTAAACATTTGCAGATTAATTTAATACAGAAAGAAAAAAAAAAACAAAAAATATCCACAGGATATACAAGCGATAGATGCTGTGGACTGAAATACTGAGAAGAATAGAGGACTCTATAATTTTGACTCAAAGATTTCTGGCAGCAGGGAAGGAAAAGTCGGATTCACTCTTAGAGAAGAAAACTTTCCTTCAAATAAACTCGAACTGGAACTTCTTACATGATATAAAGGATGAGCTACACAGTAAACAGTATCTCTAACCATGGTTTTACAAAAGTTTCAGAGAAATATCATTCAACTGTTATTTCTAGGAAGGATGCTATAAAGAGTGTAACATTAATTATAACTAAAATACTGAGTTATAAAAAATACTTAGCATTAAAACACAACTTACTTAACATTTTATTGTACTTTTAATAAGGCACTACAGTCACTAATTACTAACACTTGCTTTTATATTTTTCCATATGCTACTCATCAATTTTTAATTGCACCACCATAATTTTATTCTATGTACTCTTCTGCAAATTGCCTCAAATATTTAACAAAAAAAAAACAGAATACATAAAAACTGCAAAAAAATTGTAACTCTGCTTTTCATAGGAACATAGGGATTTAACTATGTGGTTGTCTTGCTCATGCCCTCAATGGGCAGGCTAATAGAATTTTCTTTAGTTGACTATCAACCTTACAAAAAACACAAAGTTCTGCTAAAATGACTGGGTTCACAAGAGCAAACAACTTTACCTATCCTTCCAATAAACATTGTTTTTAGAATGGTATTGTGATTAACATGGCAAATATGGACATCAGGTTGAAATGCATAGTCAGTGAAATAGATTAATAATACACAACCTAGTGGAATATTTTATTTCAGAAAAGATCCTACCTTTTGTTGTGCTGTGGGACCCAGTGACTTCGGTGGAAAAGTACAAGGTATTCTTCCGTGATGGATATGATATGGTAATAAGAGACTGGGATCTAAAGGGACCCAGGGAACTGAGAGGCTGGAAGGCACACCAGGAAGGCCGCAATGTGTTTTATGCAAATTGTATGCTGTCCTAGTAACTTTTCCATCAGAGGTTTTGTAGATCAAGAGTGAAGAATCTTCTGCAGCGTGAGACAACAAGTAGGAACCCTCCTGCAAGCTAAATCCACACAGTAAAACTCAACTCACATGTCAATTTCAATAGCACTTTCTCAATCATGATCTATTGATAAAATAAAAAAAACAATTAGGGGAATGGGACATCATCTCTAAAAATGCTCTGATGATCAAATAAGGTTTAAGAATCTTCTAATCTATTTTCATACCTTTTCAGAAAACTAGTTTTAGCTCTTATTCCGAGTTCAGGATATGTAATTATTTTCTTTTCATTGTTATGTCAGTCAATTTGTAAGTTCTCAATAATTTAATGGGAAACAGTCTGCCTAATTCTCTAATTCCTGGACAACACATAATGAAAAGTACACAGACATATGAGTATGTAAGAACATATACATACCACTCCTATACACAACATGTAATTAAACAAGCACTGTACCTACTTTCTGCCTACTAATAGATGAACAGAGAAAGAAAGGTGAATGTGACACACTACACTGAGAAGTTTAAAATAAAGTGGCAGAAACAGTCAACAGAACAATCACAATACGAGAGGCCCTGAGAATAACAGCAACCTAAGCAGTGAATAGGTACTGAATGTATATCATGAACTGTTGCACTGTTTATGACCTTTTTGTCATTAAATCCTATACAACAAATCTCAAAGCGATAAAATTATTTACTCCATATTAGAGACAAACAAAAAGTAGAGATGTTAAGTAATTTGCCCAAGTTCTGAGTGCAGGATCTGCATATAAACCCCAACAGTCAAACACCAAAAAAACCCACAAAAAACCCTTAATTATGATCCTCTACTATCACAATAAGTTCTGTCAAATCTACATTAAACCCTTTCTCTTTAAAAAGCTTTAAGGAATTCAGTGTAACAACATAAAGAGCTAAAAGGATATGACTGACGTACTGTGTGTTTGTTTTTTTTTATTTTACACTCTTCTAGTGCATAGGTACTATGGAGGATATCAGTTCTTCCTCATAATCTATCATTAAAAATAAGGATTGATCATATTTATAAGTCATTCTTCCTCCCTAGAATTTGTGAACGTTACCCATCAGTGGCTTGTAAATGTGATGAAGGACACAATGTAACAACAAAAGCAAAAATGTGAATGATGTACTTTGAAGACGGAATAAGGAACTACAATCTAAGAAATATAGGTATTTTTCCAAAGAAGGCATACAGATGGCCAATACCATTAATCATCAGGGAAATTCAACTCAAAACCACAATGATATACCACCTCACTCCTGTCAGAAAGGCTATCACCAGTAAGACAATAAATAAGTGTTGGCAAGGATGTGGAGAAAGAAATCCTTGTACACTATTGGTGGGATTATAAATTAGTGCAGCCACTATGGGAAACAGTAGGGAGGTACCTCGAAAAATGAATTGAAAATATGATCCAGCAATTCTACTCTTGAGTATTTGTTATATATCAAAAAGATATATGAACACCAATGTTCACTGCAGTATTATTTATAAGAGCCAAGATACAGAAGCAAGTTAAGTGTCCATTGATGAACAGATAGATAAGATGTAATATAAGTAAAATGGAATACTACTCAGTCATAAAAAATGAAACCTTGCATTTGCAGCAACATGGATGTATCTAGAAGGCATTGTGCCATGTGAAATAAGTTGGAGAAAGATAAATACCATATGACCTTATGTATATATGGAATATGAAAAGCAAAAGAAACAAACGAAATGAAGACAGACTTACAGATACATAAGCAAAAGGGTGGTTGCTGATTGGGGATAGTGTGTATAGGGAGAAACAGGCACAGTAGGTTTATGAGGTACAAACCTCCAATTATAATTAAGTCACAAGGATGTAACACAGCATATAGAATATAATAAATACCTTTGTAACAAATTTGTATGGAGATATATGGTTATTAGACTTATTGCAATCACTTCATAATGTATGCAAATGTTAAATCACTATCTAGTACACCTGAAACTAACATAATATTGTACACTAACTATATTTCAATTAAAAAAGAAAAGAAACACAAGCAGCTACTAGAAGCTGAAAATTAGGCAAGGAAACAACTGCTCCTAAGAGCCTCCAGAGGGAGCCAGCCCTGCTGACACAAGTTTAGTCCAGTGAAGAGAATTTCAGATCTTTGAGCTCCAGAACTATAAGAGAGCAAATCTGTGTTGTCTGAAGCCACTAAGTTTGTGATAATTTGTGGCAATAGGAAGCCCATTATAATAGCTGTACAGAAAAAAATGTTTAACTGTAAGCCCAGTAAAGCCAGATGCTATTATATTTCCTTCTTATTTATATTTTCACAATTCCACTTTGACACAACAGAATAAACTTTGTATTTCTAGGTTATTTTCTTTCTATTCTTAACATCATGTATTCAAAGTTTTTTCACCCAAGAAAATTAGACATATCAATGAAAAACGCCTCCAAAGTACTTACCTACTTAATTTTCTTAGAATGTGTTGGAGGATGTTAAATAAACTTGAAATCCTATTAAAGAGAAGAAATCCAAATAAAATTAAGGAACAAAAAAACTTACTCTTAACAACTATAACTCCTCAGGAAAAGAAATGTCTCAAAAAAACAAATATCAAAATGTATTTCTAACTTGACTGAATTTTAGTATTTACTTCATTTTTGCCATTTTCTGATTTCCCTTAAAAATCATAAAGTATTTTGGCTTGTGTCAGTCAGAGCAGTGATCAGTAAAGAGATCACTATTTTATATTCAAGCTTTGATTTCTTTTTAAAGAATGTATTTCCCTTTAGAGTTCGTGTTTTTTAAAAAAAATGTTTTTGTTTGTTTTTTGGCTGCACCACACAGCGTATGGGATCCTAGTTCCCCCACCAGGGATCAAACCCCCCTGCACCGGAGCATGGAGTCTTAACCACTGGACTGACAGGAAAGTCTCTCAAACTATAAACATTTTAATAAGTTTATAAGTTTAAAATTTTTGAAGTTTAAAAAGTCGTTAGCAGAATTAATCTGCAGAAGAGTTTGCCTTTTAGAGATGGTAGTGGTGAATTTCAAAGAAATTGAGAGTCACTTTAAATGAATAAAAGGAAATGAAATATAAGATATTGATTTAAATATCTCTTCTAGACCTACACTCATTCCCTTGATTATTTAAAAATGGTTTTCTTTGGGAGAGGTAGAGCAGGCAGTGTGTAAATGTATGGAAAAGCTTTTCTATTCACATATGTAAATAAAAAGTTACCCATTAAAAGAAGTAATACTTAAAACAGATGTTTAAGTATAAGCAAAGAAGTCAAACTTGAATCTGCAGCCTTCAAAAACTATGACAAGCCCCAAAGCTGGAACTACAGAGTAAGTCAGGGTGATTTCCCATCCTTTCAGATGAATCAAACATATCAAAGATGTCATCCTAGCTCAGCTGTGCGCTCTGGGGAAAGTCACTCCAAGTTCCAGTTTCCTCATGTATAAAATGGAGATTAAAGGTACCACCAGTTCTTCCTGGAAAGTTGTGAGATGCAAATTAAATTAATTTCAATTTGATGTACAGTAACAGTTGGTAGAAGAACAAATTTTTAAAAGTTCAGAATACCTGAATGAGTGGATATATCCCTGAGCTCAAAGTCTGACTGGCCTATTTTTTCCCACCTCTGGAAAGAGGTGAGATATGTGTGCCCATAGTTCACCAAGGTGGAAGACCCCTCTACTGTTCTAGCCTCCTTTGTCTTAAGGAGAAACACTGGTGCCACTAGAACATTTGATTTGGAGATGGAAAAGACTGATGTGAAATGGATCACAAACTGGGTCAAGGGAAGCCTCGATTTATGAAAGGATGAAAGTCTTGAAAATAAATAATTTAAACCAATATTTAGTGATAAAGGAAAATTAATGATCATATTAACAAGCTTTTGAATTTCTACCACAAAATTTCTTACTTGAGTGCCGAAAGTTTTTCTTTCAATTCTTCTGAGGTAATTTCTTCAAGCAGGAAAAGCTTTGATGTAAATGCATCAATATGTCCTAAAATAAAACATCAAACTTAAAAACAAGAACAATTGCTGTATTTAATAATAAAAAAAGCTAAGTTATCCAATCTTTTTAAAGAAGTTTTTATACAATTGTCATAATTATAAAGGAACTTTATATTCTAAAAAGAGAAATAGACATTTTATTATTAAGCTGTATTGTAAAATAACACCAGAAGTCAAATTATAAAGGAATATGTATTAATTCTAAAATAGCTGCTGAATATAGAAAAGTTTATACAAGTCCACATCAAAAAAAATCATCTCTAAGTCTACAATTTAAGAACAACAACTGTTAAAACAGGGGTTTCTAGTTTCTATTAAACTTGCATTTTTATGGAAATTAAATTTTTAGAGAGCTTCCCAGGTGGTGCTGGGCTGCCTGATGGCTCAGCAATAAAGAATCTGCCTGGAATGCAGGCACCAGAGGACATGCGGGTTTGATCCCTGGGCCAGCAACATCTGCTGGAGCAGGACATGGCAACCCACTCCAGTATTCTTGCCTGGAGAATCCCATGGACAGAAGAGCCTGGTGGGCTACACTCCACAGGGTTGCAAAGAGCCATGACTGAAGCGACTTAGCATTCATGTATGCACGTACCATAATATTATAAAAGCAAGCAGATAAAATAAAATTTATAGTTTGGGTATGATAAATACATTTCTCAGACAGACTTGGTTAAGGTAAAAACCTGGCTTAATTATTCACAATGGCCAAGATGTGCATAACCTAAGTGCCCACCAACAGATGAAAGGATAAAGGTGTGATACACACACACATAATGGAATATTATTCATCCATGAAAAAAAGGAAATACTGCTATTTGCAGCAACATAAAGGACCTTGAGGACACTATGCTAAGTGAAATAAGTCAGAAACAAAAAGATAAATACTGCATAACTTATATGAGGCATCTGGGGGAATAAAAGTCAAATCACAAAAAGAAGTAGAAAAGTGGTTCTCAGGGGTTGGGGGCTAAAAGGATACAAACCTTCAGCTTCAAGCTGAATAAGGTCTGAGGATCTAAAATATATAACACAGTGACTCTAGTTGATAATAGTATACTATATAACTGAAATTTGGTAAGAGAGTAGAACTTAAATGTTCTCATCAAAAAACAAAACAAAAACCTGGAGGTGATGGATTTATTAATTTAACTAGATGAGAAGAATTCTTATACAATGTATACATATATCATATCATTATGATGTATGATTTAAATACCTTAAAATGTTATTAGTTATACCTCAATAAACCTTAAAAAATCTGGCTTATTTTTTAATTAAAGCACATGATAAGATTTCCTACCCTTTAAAAAAAAATCAAAATAGTCTGCTCCAAGTCTTACTTTCTTATAAACATGACCTAATTCTAGAGTTCAAAGAAACAAAACAGCAAACTCATGATTGATTACACTTGCACATGTTCTCCAACAAAACAGGTTGAGACACAATATTGAGGCCTTGGAATGTTCCAGGGAAGTGATACAAAAGACAGCCTTTAGTTAAATGTTATATAATCACATTAATACAAGACCTATGTTGTTACACCAGTCAAAAACATCAATCGCATAAGAGTATAATACTCACTAATGCTGAAAATAACATCACTTTAATTTTTTAGCTTCCAAAATTTGGTTATCAAAACACATGACCTGTATAGTTGACATCAATCATAATGCAAAAAAACTGCAAATAATTTAATATCTCATTTCTTACCTTGCCCCCTTCCATCTGCTTTGTGCTCATAAAAAAGAATTAGAAACATTTTTACCAGATACTTTTCTTCTAAGACAACAAATCTTTTCCTATGCCTACTTATTCTTTCCTGTGCCAAGTTTCGGTTTCACCTCTGCATTTCTAACACTCATTACACAGTGATGTTTCTAATAAAAAGGACACAGTTTAATGGTTTAAAGACCGTCAAAAGGCAATAAATATTAAGTACAATAAAACAGTTTAGACATTTACTAAATGTGTCTTTGAGGAAACTCACAGTTCTTACCTTTTCAAAGCAATCTCAATGAAAACTATGTATTATAGTATATATCAAATACAGTTAGTCAAAATATACAGAGAATACTGTACTAAGTTTTATGAGGGCTTCAATTCTCTCAACATTGGAACACTTTAACCTGTGGGCCTCAAATGAGTTCGGATGTTTATCTCCTCAGTCTTTGGGGCAACTGCGCAAGACTTGGAATGGCAACTGCTTCCTGTCCATTAACCCTCAATAGACTCTTTTGCATATCACGCTATGCTATCCAAATATTTTTTTAAGTAGTATCAAGGTTGGGGAGGTTAGATAATACAAATCAGGGCTTTACATACATGCATGAATTCATACATACATATATATATATACACATACACACACATGCACACATGTATATGTGTGTGTGTGTGTATATGCATGTATACATATATGTATGTGTGTGTGTGTGTATATATATATATATATAAGGCAGCCCCTACTCTGCATGCAGTAGGGGATGATAAAAATAATCATGCACAAGCCAAAACTATGCAAGTGATTTTAATAATCAATGGGAAAAATTACAACTGCAAACACTGAGATTTAAAGTATTATTTCATTATAAAAAACTCATTAAGAGTAGTCTGAGTAGTGCTTGTCACCTTCTCCTGTTCCAATTTATGATAGGGAGCAAGCACCTTTTCTATGCTATGGAGGATGGTCACACTTGCTAATCATTGTTGGATCAGCTCCCAATCTTTTACCCTTTGCACTTTTAAGGTCATGAAATATCTCAAAGAGTTCCTTCAATGTAAAATACTGTGCCAGGGTCATTTCTTTGTCCTTTATGCCACAAGCACTTTCCTTATTTATGTGAGTCAGTTCACTTTCACTAAGTTCCTCTGGTGGCTTATCTTGTCTCTTGAACCTCAGCAGTGTCAACATTTCTACTGTCAGTTATTTCTTCTATAACTTCACTTATATTCAATTCAAATTTCATTTTCAGGAGTATGGTCTTTTGTTTCTTTGCTGTGCTTTAACCTTTGTTGGCCAATTCCCTCTTCTGATTATCCACTTTTACAAAACATCATGTGAGTTTATCACTGGGAGACAAGCAGGGAACACAACTAGACATTTTGCTTTCTATGCATGATCTCAGTAACAGGTACACAGTGACCAAAAACACTGACAGACTCTTAACGGAGTGACATGATTGGTGACTGGTCATGATGCATGTCTGTTACTTATGTAGTGATCTGTGTCAGCAGTGAAGTTGGGAGTTTACACAATTATAGTTAATGTACCTTTGTAACTGACATTTGTGGATATCAGAATAGCACAGAGGAAGGACCGCTTGTATGCTGACTATGCAGAATTGATATACATTAGACAACTGAAAAGTAGATACAGAAGTTGTGGTAAGATGACTTTGGGATATTTCTTTAGGGAGTACATATTAGTGTTTATTTGGGGCAAGAGGGAAAAAAGAACACTGAAATCTAAAGGAAGAGAAGAACATGTTCACAGCAAAGCAGACAAACAAAAAGCAAGTGTTTTTATTCTACCTGAAAAGGAGACTAGGAGCTACAGGAAAGGTATTCAAGGTGTGGTCCCTGGACTAGCAGCATTAGCATCACCTGAAAACATGCTACAAATGTTAAGTCTTAGGTTCTGATCCAGACCTATTGAATCAGACGCTCCTAGGGTCAGGGCCGATAATCTTCAATCCAACAAACTCAACAAATGATTGCGACACACAGTCAATTTAGATAACTGCTGTCCTATAAATCAATATACTCTTCAGTTCAGTAAATGACATTTTGTATCACATGTGTTTTGCATGACACACTACATCTGAATCTCTCGATCACACATGTAAACTCTACCCTCACTTTTCTCTCCAAAAGATCTAATTTAAGAAAAAAAGAAGAAAGATCTACTGCACTGGTCCCCAATTTTGATTTCTGAGAAGAAACTGTCTTAAATTTCTTTGAAATTTTGAGATCATAGAGCTGGGCAAGGAAAACTGACAATGAAATGCTACAGTTAAATGGAGGAGCAGCTAGCAAAGACTGAGTGAGGAAAACACAGGTCACAACTTAGAAAGGATTAGGGTGCGTGACTGCATGGGAAAGAAATATGAGCACGTGGAAATCTTCTGGTTAAGATTTTATACCAGTTTCTAAGACACAATGAATTATTTGTATTCAGTCACACTGATTAACATTGTTATACACACAGTGCTTCATTTCTGTTACCTCTGACCTCCCCCCCCCAAAATTTTTTCTAGCCCTTTTTAGGTTTACAGCAAAGTTATAAACACTTAAAAATTGTGACTAGGACTTCCCTGGTGGCACAGTGAATGAGGATCTGCCTGCCAATACAGGGAACACAGGTTTGACCCCCAGTCAGGGAGGATTCAAAACACTGCAAAGTAGCTAAAGCCCATGCACCACAAGTACTGAACCTGCATGCTGCAACTACTGAAGCCCATGTGCTTAGAGTCCGTGCTCTGCAACAAGAGAAGCTACTTAGTGAGAAGCCCGTGCACTGCAACGAAGAGACGCCCCTGGTCCCCGCAACTAGAAAAGTCCATGCGCAGCAACAAAGACCCAGCAAAACCAAAATTAAATAAATAAATAATGACTAAATTCTGATCCTGCCACTGATGGACTCCGTATCTATAAGTAAGTTAATCATTCTGAGCTTTATTTTTCTCTTTTATTTAGAGCAGCAGTCAACATACATTAATAACTATTAACCAACAGCACCTGAAGGAAGCTAAAATTTTTGGAGAATAATATGCAATATATGATTAACTATGCTTTGTTGTTTTGAAAAATCTTGGTTTAATTCTGTGTGATACAACTACTTGAAGGATGGCTGCAAAGTTCAACTCATTTTGCTACAGGTTTTAACGGCTGTCATACCTGTACAATGTGGAGATAATAAAACATATTTTCTATTTTATATATAACAGGACTCTATAACAACATTCAAAGGAGAGGACCACTTGTCAGTCAGTCCACTTACTTAACATGAATATTGTTCAATTTTTAAATTTTTAGAGAAAAAAATAAAAGCTATAATATTTTCTTCTTATATTCCAATGGCTTGTCTCACACACATCTAGGAACAGTAAAATGAATAAAGTATATAAATTCTGTGGTTTGTTATCTACCATTTTCCTTCTCCTTGACTTTTACTGTTCCTTCAACCAATTATCCAAGCCAACTTCACTCTCTAAAAAGTACTTACTGAACACCTCTGTGTGTCAGACACTGTTCCAGGTGCTTATGATTATCAATAAACAAAACAGACAGAGACAGGCAATAAATACCATGAGTGATTACATTACATAATTTGTTAGTGGCTACCAGAAAAAGGGAATGGGACTATATTCAGAGGCAAAGACCAGAAGAAGAAAGACACTTGGAGATGTGAGTTTGGCACTGAGGGCTGCTTTTCTCTTAGGAGCACCTGTAAATCTGGAGACCTAAGAGATGAACCAGAGTTTTTAACAGTCTCTCAGGATTAGAGGAACAAAAACTGGTCTATGAATTAGATAACAAACGTTCTGAGTTTGGACCCTGGCTCAGTGCTTCTCTAAAAGGACTCAGAGCTTCAACATACAGTGGTACACATGGATAAGATTTATTATAGCAAAAGATACAAATAAAAGGAGAATCCAAAAAAGGAAAAGAAGTGTGGAATAAAGTTCAGAGAAAATGAGATGCAATCTTCAAAAGTCCTTTCTTGGCTTTCTATTTGGGATGACAAAAAAGCTATGGAAATGGACAGTGATGATGGTTACATGGCCCTATGAATGTACTTAATCACAGTAAATCGTACACTAAAAACTGTACAGTAGGACTTCCCTAGCAATCCAGTGGTTAAGACACTGTGCAGACGGGATGAGTTATATCCCTGATAGGGGAACTAAGATCCCACATTCCGTGGCCATAAAATAAACAGATAAATTTTTTTAAACGTATAGTAAATTGTACCCTGGAATTGTTAAAATGGTACATTTTATGTTACGAACATTTTTCCACAATTGAAAAAAAAAAAGGCCTTTCTCACTGGAGCCACACAACATTCACTTAATTCCTCCAGCAACATCTTCTTTTTGTACCAGATAAACTTAATAAAGACTCAGCACTCAATGCTTTTCTTGAGGGATGCATCATGCAAGCAACCCTCTGCCTAACACATACCAAAATTCCAGACACTCAGAAAGTAGATGTTCAGAATAAGCCATATTATTTATACAGTGTAGGTACAATGAGAAAGCAATAGCACCCCACTCCAGTACTCCTGCCTGGAAAATCCCATGGATGGAGGAGCCTGGTGGGCTGCAGTCCATGGGGTCACTGAGAGTTGGACACGACTGGGTGACTTCACTTTCACTTTTCACTTTCATGCATTGGAGAAGGAAATGGCAACCCACTCCAGTGTTCTTGCTTGGAGAATCCCAGAGATGGGGGAGCCTGGTGGGCTGCCGCCTATGGGGTCGCACAGAGTCGGACACGACTGAAGCGACTTAGCAGCAGTAGCAGCAGCAGTAGGTACAATGAGCTCTCCTTATCAGCTAATGGATGTCTTAAATCAGCGTAGGAAACTGTTTACTAGCCAAGTTCCCAGATGCTAGCAGAGAGCCAGCCTTGCACGCAGGCTTTTCCAAGGACTGGCAATGTCAGACCATGAATGGCAACATCCCAGCAGTAAGTGGGAAACATACTGGCCTTTCTAGGGTGCAAAGCCAAGCTTCAAAACACCTAACTCCCTGTAATTGGATTACAGTGAATCCAGATTGCTAGTGTAGTCAAAAGTAATACAGGAAGACAACATTGTAGCTTTGACATCATATCCAGAATTTTTTATATACCATTTTCTGGCCCCTGTTAAAGAATATTCTGACATACAATGAAGAAACATAGAATAAACAAGAAGGGAGAAAAACAACATGGCACGGAATGAAGTGTCCCTGTAAAAAGATTTGAAACCCTAAATTGCTACTCTCTCAGAAAGTGATTTTCCTTAGAAATAGAATTGTTGTAGATGTAATTAGCTATGATGGGTGGACCTTTAATTCAATATGAATGGTGTCAGTATAGGAAGAGGATAAAGATACACAGGAAAAAAGATCCTACGTGATGACAGAGGCAGAGATGAAAATGGTGTATCTACAAGCCAGGAATGCCAAGGATTGCTGGCAAACACCAAAAGGAAAAAGAGGCAACAAAGGATTCTCTCTTCTAGGTTTCAGAAGGAGCACAGCCTTTTAAAACCTTCATTTTAAACTTCCAGCCTTCAGAATTATGAAACAAGATGTATCTATTGTGTTAAGTTATCCAGTTTGTGGTACTTTGTTCTGGAAGCCATACAAAATTAACACAAAAAAAAATAATAGAAAAGACTTGCAAAGACTCTAGATAACAGAGGCATTAGATACAGACTTAACAGCAATTTTGCCTGATACATCTAAGATGTATTCACTGTGCCTAAGACATAATTGAGACTTTTTATAGAAACTATACAAAAGAATTTCTACAGAAATGTATACAAAAGAACCAAACGAAAAGTCTAAAACTAAAAAATACAGTAAATGAAATTAAAGACTCAGGTGATGGGCGAAATAGTGTATTAGAAATAATTGAAGAAAAGAAATTAGTAAACTAGAAGAAAACACTGAGAATCATGAGTGAAGAGTCAAAAGGGGGGTAAATACAGAAGAGCACGTAAGGGGTGTTCAGGATACAGTAAGATGTGAGATAATACAACCTAGATCCCAGAAGAGGAAGCAAATGAGGAAGAAGTGAGGTTTGGTGAGGTAATGCCTGAGGATTCTCCCAAACTGGTAAAGATCATCAAACTGCATACCAAGGAGCAGTATGTTAGAAAATAAACAACATGTAAAGAGGAATATTTACAACAACAAAAAACTAACATAGGTACAATGTAAGGCAATTGTTGAAGAGAGACAAAATTTAAAGTCTGACAAAGAAAAGAAATATATTACTTGCAAAGCAGCATAAATGGATAAACAGCTGACTTTTCAACAGAAACAAAACCAGGAAACATGGGGTCGGGGAAGGGTAGGTTGAGAGTTTGGGGTTAGCAGATGTAAATTACTATATAAAGGATGGATAAACAACAAGGTCTTACTGTATAGCACAAGGAATTATATTCAATAGCCCATGATTAGATTCTAATGGAAAATAATATAAAAAGAACATTTATATATATATACACACACATATATATATATGTAGTATAACTGAATCATCTTGCTCTACAACAGATATTAATGCAACACCGTAAATCAACTATACTTCAATTTAAAAACAGAGCAAACATTGAATTGATAATTAGAAACTCCTCAGAAAGAAAACTCTAGGCCTGCAAGCTTCACACGTCAATTTAACCAAATATTTAAGTAAGAAATAACACTGATTTTTACAGAAATTCTACCAGATAACAGAAAAAGAGGAAACAGAACCCAAATCATTTTAAGACATAAACTTAATACCAATACTTCACAAGGAAACTTACAGGTCAATCTCACTTATAAACACAAATGGTAAGATAAATATTAATAAATTGAATCTACAAATTTTTGGACAGAAGCATGGGGTTGTAAAGAGTTGACTGAGTGACTAACACTTTCACCAATATTTAAAAAGAGTAATATATCATGAGCGAGCTGGAATTATGGCAGGAACACAAGTTTGGATTAACATTTTAAAATTAATTAATATGATTTATCACATTAGTAGAATAAGAAGGTTATACTATCATGTAATCTCAATAAATACAGAGAAAATATCTGACAAATTTCTTTTTTTACCCATTTATTATTAAAATTCTTAACTAGGCATAGAAAGGAACTTTTTTCTTCAACCAAAAGGCATACACAAAACACCCATGCAAAACACTACATAAAATGGTGAAATGTTGAGAATCTCCTCCTTTAAGATTAGACACAGGCAAGGACGCCCGTTATTTACCTTCTATTTGAATTCTAGGCAAAGGTAGCAAGGAAAAAAAGGTATAATGATTGCAAAGAAGAAGTAAGATGGTCATTAGTTGCCGAGAACATAATTGTTTAACTTGAAAATATAAATTATTAGAATGAGCTTAACCAAGTTACTAAGATACAAGATCAACATACAAAAATAATATGCAAATAAATCTTATATTATCAGTAACAGCCTGTAAGAAAATAAAATTTCAGAAATATAATTTATAATAACATAAAAGTATCAGCCATCAACAAAAATATTTAATAAAAGATGTGTAAGAACTTTACCAAGAAAATCATAAAGATATTAATAGAAATTAAAGCAATCTTGAGAAAGAAGAATGGGCAATCTTGAGAAAGAAGAATGGAACTGGAGGAATCAACCTACCTGACTTTAGGCTATACTACAAATCCACAGTCATTAAGACAGTATGGTACTGGCACAAAGACAGAAATATAGATCAATGGAACAAAATAGAAAGCCCAGAGATAAATCCACGCATCTATGGACACCTTATCTTTGACAAAGGAGGCAAGAATATACAATGGAGAAAAGACAATCTCTTTAACAACTGGTGCTGGGAAAACTGGACAGCCACTTGTAAAAGAATGAAACTAGAACACTCTCTAACACCATACACAAAAATAAACTCAAAATGGATCAAAGATCTAATCATAAGACCAGAAACTATAAAACTCCTAGAGGATAACATAGGCAAAACACTCTCCGACATAAACCAAAGCGGGATCCTCTATGACCCACCTCCCAGATTATCGGAAATAAAAGCACGAATAAACAAATGGGACCTAATTAAAATTAAAAGCTTCTGCACAACAAAGGAAACTGTAAGCAAGGTGAAAAGACAGACAGCCTTCAGAATGGGAGAAAATAATAGCCAATGAAGCAACGGACAATTAATCTCAAAAATATACAAGCAACTCCTGCAGCTACATTCTAGAAAAATAAAAGAGCCAATCAAAAAGTGGGCCAAAGAACTTAACAGACATTTCTCCAAAGAAGACATAAAAATGGCTAACAAACACATGAAAAGATGCTCAAC